>SDVV010005182.1:0-19441 GCA_016164225.1 Gammarus roeselii | reverse complement strand
ATATGAGTTGGATAGGTGAGTGAAATCTCTGGTTCATTTTTTAGGTGATCTACAATATTATATTTTTCCAAATGAAATGAATGCTCTGGACCAGAATGCAGAGTTAGAAGAAGAAGGAACAATTATTTGCCAATGAACGTATGACCTTCCCTCGTACAAGGGCTTGATTCGTGATGCTTTCCATGAAATAAACCCTTAATAAACATTTCTGTTCTCACTATGCAATTTCAACTAGTATGAATGTAAATAGACTTCAAAAGGAAAATATTGGGAGAACTTTAGTCTCTTCATGCATTGATGCAGTCTGTGTATGGGGATCAAAGGTTATGTTATTTGCCTTTATGTCATCACAACTGCCCAATATATTGGCAAAATCCACATTGCTGAGTAAAATGAGGCACAAACGCACCACAAACCAGCTGTGTGTGATTTGGTAACTGTACAATTCCAGCAGGTAAGCTATTCCACACAGCAACACATCTCACATGTACTGAAGGTCTTAATGCAAACATCAAAAGAGCAAGGTGGAAACACCAAGTCCAGCAAGTGACCTCTAGTGCCAAGTCTGGTAAAAAATAGGAACATAATTAGCAGATCCTCTGATTTAACATTGAAAATGTTCAGTGTTTTATCGGGTCTGTCCACAGAAGTCATGCCTTTACAAAAAATCCAGTCTCCTCCAAGAATTTCCTTAGTATTAATCAAATAGGCTATCAATGTTTCTGGTCCATCTTTTCTGAGAACATTCAATCAGCCTACAGTCCTCACAATATACAACGTTCCAAAATCAGGATGCATACTTTCAATAAGTGAACAAATATGTGCTACACATAAGGACAGCTGTAACTCCAAGACCTACTAACAGTTAATCTCAACCAGCAGTTTGCCAACTCGCCAACCTTTGCAGCCACCAAACAAATATGTTGGTGGCATCAGAAACTTGGATCCACATTAACACTTAAGTCTTTATGTGTAGCGATAAATTTCAATGTTCTATCTTGAAGGAAATACTTGTTTACTGGAACCAGGTCATCAAAATCTAGGCAATCTCTACATAGCACATCATAACACACTTGCCTATATTCAATTCAAGATTCCAGTATCTTGCAAAGGAGTCGACAGTATCCAACCCACTTTGGAATACCTGTGGTCACCCATGACTGGCAGGCTCATCGTCCTATTGTGAATATCTTGTTCAGTTTGCAGCCATCTGCAAATGTCTCGAATGTGCATGAATGATCACTGGAGATGTAAATCATATAGATTAGGATCACTAGTGGTTCAAGAACCAAGCCCTGAGGAACACCTCCATGCACATCAACCAGGCTGCTAAAACTGCCACTCCCACGTACTAATCACTCAGCCCGAGTGATATGCAGAGATCCAGGCAAGTAAAAAAAATTGAAATACCTAATGATTCAGGCTTTAACATGAGCATATCTTGATTCACCACATCATATGCTTTTGAAACTTGAGCATTATGACATTCACAATATATTCTTTGTCAAGTTACTTCAGAACATTCATCCTAGGTCAACAGCAACTGATCTTCAGTGCTATTGTTACTCATAAAACCATGATGATAGATGACAAATTATTGTTGCTCCCAAGATATTCAGCCAACCGGGACACAATTTTATCTTTGATCTGCAGCAAACCAATATTGAGCTAACTAGTTTTCTATTGAGAGTATCTGTGGGTGACTTGGGCTTGAATATTGGAACAACTAGTTATTGGCTTCAGACATGGGGGACAGTTAACGTCTTCATACACTATTTGACAATTAGTACAGAGTGGGAGGGAGGGCTCACCATCACAGTTACTCTAGAGTGCAGGTGAAGTTATCTAGACCCATACCTGAACTGGGATCATGCGCTGAGAATATGCTGGTCTCCCACCCTTACAAAAAATATCAAGACTGACCAATTTCTCCTTAATGGCTGGAAAGGAGCTGGGTTGGCTGAAGCTGCCCTGACTGACTCCTGAAGAAGAGGCAGCAAAACCTTGCACATCCTGTTGGGATTGCATATGCCCTCACCATATGGCAGGTGTAGAAGGTCCAATAGCTGGGCAACCAATTTCTTGCGGTATGACCCAAGCAAGGAATAGCTAGGCTAATGAAGTCTGTATAGGGAATTGGACCCCTATTTCTTTCTATTGTCAAATTTTTTCACTCATCAATTAGCTCATTATATATGTGTGGCTTCTCAAGAACAGTAGCTGAATTGGGGCCCTCCACTTATATGACATGCTTCTGACCATTCCATGTCTCTGATTTCTCATTAGCTCTGATTTCTCATAAGAGCGTCCTGACTGCCCAAGGAGGGTCATGACCTATTTGTCAATAAGCGACTTTATATCTACATTGTTTCTCATATCTTCAAACTTGTGTATATTTTCATCCTGCATGAGTTAGGGGCTGTAGTGATATTCAACAATAATTTGTATAGTTATACATTTATTTTTTTGGGAGCATTAATCGAAGGAGCCCATCATTTGAACTGTATTTGTTTATTTAACGCACCTTGCATCTCCACAGAGTTTGTTTTAACAAAACTTGTCCCCACAGTTGAACTGTAACATAACATAATCCATCTATTGAACTGTTATTTTTAATACACTCCCTGTGTCCAACAACAGAAGGACCTGTACCCCACGGTTGGCCTGCAGAGTAATGGAGCTGTGCTTGACACCAACTTTGGCACCTCGGGGCCCTTTGTGTACGACCTCCGCTACAAGCTGCAGGAAGTACGCGAGAGCGTCCGCAGGGCCATTCTCAGCCACCTTGATGACAAGGGGCTCGGGGACCCTTGCTCCTCCATAATTGGGGGACCTCTCTCAACAGGCTCTTCAGCCCTAGTTGGGGCAGCTGCATGGGATAAAGGCAAATGGACGGACATCCTCAATAAGTAAGAGTGACAGGATCAGGTTTGATAATTGTCATTACTCTCAAGGTTGGTCAATAAATTTGTAGAGTCGATTTCTTGAATTGTAAATTGTTTTGTATTTGAATGAACATTGTAATATGAAATGCAAAATTGTTGATGCATATTTGTCATGATATGTGCTCTACGGAGCCGAGGCTTGGGAGGAGAGAAGAAGGTTGAATGTATTCCAGATGAAATGTTTGAGGAGCATGGCTGGAGTAACGCTGAGAGACGGGATCACCAACGACGTGGTTCGAAACAGAACAGGGATGGTGAAGAAGTTGGAGGACAGAGTGGATTCGCATGTTCTGAGATGGTTCAGGCACATGGAGAGGATGGATGAAGGGAGATTGGTGAAAAGGGTAATGAATGCTGAGGCGAGTGGTCGCAGGCCTAGAGGTAGACCGAAGTTTGGGTGGATGGATGGTGTGAAGCAGGCGTTGGGAAGAAGAGACATGAATGTGGAGGTGGGGAGAGAACGTGCAATGAACAGGCGTGAGTGGAGAAAGGTTGATTTTGACGCTGCTCTGATGTGCTTTCCCGCCCTTGTCACCCCGCTGTCGGGATGGTCGTGGGTGGGGGTTATGACGCAGCGGGGGTAAACCAGTGAAAACTGTCGGGCCCTGCTGCTGACGACGGATCCTCGGACTGCACTCGTGACCCAGAGTGTAAGTTGAGGGGTACCGACCGGACCCTTGAGCACAAAAGGGCTAAGTTGTGTGAGTGTGAGCGTATGAGGGTGTGAGGTGCGCCATGCCGTCGGCCACCCCCTTTCTGGGGGATACGGCCTAGTGTCTGTATCTGTATGATGAATTAAAGAACATATGATGCACAATCCAGGGAAATCTGCTATTTAAACTTGATGGCTACAATAAATGTTACTGTGCTAAATTGTCTCTAGTCTGATTGGGACTACTAGTAGCTAGCTAACTTCCATAGCATCTGGCCAGTCCATCAATCTAAACATATAGTTTTACAATTCAGTTATAGATCACTGTTACTTGCTTGAGAGTCTACTACCATTCAGTTATAGGTTACTGTTACTTGCTTGAGAGTCCATTACAATTCAATTATAGATCACTGTTACTGCTCGAGATAGATTACTGTTACTTGCTCGAGAGTCAATTACGATTCAGGTATAGATCAATATTACTTGCTTGAAAGTCTATTACAATTCAGTTATAGATTACTGTTACTTGCTCGAGAGTTGATGGCAATTCAGTTATATATTACTGTTACCTGCTTGAGAGTTGATTACAATTCAGTTGAAGATTTCTGTTCTTGCTTTAGAGTCTGCTGTAATCCAGTTACATATTACTTTTACTTGCTGGAGAGTTGATCACAATTCAGTTATAGATAGATCACTGTTACTTGCTCAAGAGGTGATTACGATTCAAATATAGTCTAATATCTCGAGGGTTGATTACCAAATTATTTTCTCAATCAACTGCTTGGAAAGCATGTTTGTCTAAGCTAAATGTATTTTCAACAGCAATCCCAACATGTATTGTCTGACAGGTTCTGTTGCCACTTGTGCCTTCCTATTGATCTGATCTTGTTGGGATAATGAACATTTCTTCAACTTTACTATTTAATCAGACTTGAGAACACTTCTAGACATTTTATGTTATGAGGCTGCATATATCTATATATATATCTATATATATATATATTCTGTTGGCAGCAGGAAGAGCTGTTGCCCTAATCAACATGTATAGCTTGTATCCTGGATACCATATTCATTTCTGAACGAGAAAGTCGTCGCGTTGATGAACATTAACTGCATTTTGCGATAGGTTCCTTCTTGAAGACATCGCAATGTCTGGACCAGCTGTTTGCTGCTGAAAATAAAGAATTGCTATGTGGTCTCAATACAGCAGCAAATGGCATAAGGTTGCGACTGCTACCCGTGGAGTGGTGAAGTTGAAGCTATTCATAAAACGTAACCCGCGCCTCAACCCTGTATCCCTCACTAAACTCACCCTCCTCTTCATGCTCCCTCAGGATGGTGTCTGGGTATTTGGTCCACCACGGCTACTGCAGCACTGCTGAGGCGTTCTCTCGCGCCACCAACATGGAGGACTTCAATGAGGAGATAACCTCCATCAAGAACAGGCAGCGTAAGACACCCTAGAAAGCTGCAATCATCCGTTGTAATAGTTCCTCTTAATGTTTCTGCTGAGAAGAAATGGGTGTTATGACGAATTTTGGTGATGAAATTTTATGATATAATGTTTCATCAGATGGCCTCGTCATTTAATGGTTCATTTTCACAAACACAGTTTATAGTAAAAAGATTGAATAGTAGCTATTGAAAAGTTATTTGAATAGAATCCTTTGCATAGTCTAAATTATGATTCATCAATTTTTATTTTGAATGACCGATTTCATGATAATAAGAAATGCTCGTGATAGTGACTTGAGTGGCGGCGTGATTGTGACGGGTGAGACTATTGAATAGTCTCTGGTACTAGGATAGCTACATTAGTGTAGCCTTCCTAATGTTGAGGCTAGGAAAAAGTCTTCAGCCTATTGTAAGGTTGAGATTTTGGTGATACTTATTAATGGATTTATTTTGCTGTACTGCGGGGGGGAACAATTGTTGTCTGCTAAAAGGCCATGGTGATGACTTGCTAGGAATTTGCTGATGGACTCTCCTTCACGGTAAAGTAATGAGGAAAGTAGCTGCAGTGGGAGGGGCGAAACTCTTCCTGGTTGTCTTCTATGAAGAAAGTAGCAGGCTATGTACGATTTGGAACTCTTGCTGACTTATCAAACGCAGTAAGAACGTAATGGTCCTCCGACTGCAGCGACCTTCTCTGCTAAACCGTGACCTTCCCCGGCCAGAAAGTCATCATGAATTTTGCCTCTCCAGGCATCAGCGGGCTTGTGATGGCAGGTGATGTTGGAGGCAGCATAGCGGCCGTGGAGGAACTCTACCCCACCCTGCTCAGAGACAACCCTAACCTGCACTTTCAACTCAAGGTTGGTATAATAGACGGGAAGGACATTTAATGACCGCAGGTATTCGACTATGAGCTTCTGTCTACTTGAAGGAACGCTTCTCTAAAACCAACGTAATAAGAGTGCGTCAAGTTGCAGACCTGAGCACAAATTTTGTGAGGTCACATATATGAGTGAAAGCGATCATTAACAGGAAAAAAATTGGTGATGAAGAGCAGTTGAGTTTTCCTTGGGGTGGATGGATGTTAATTGATTTTTATAGATTATTACCACTTTATTTTAGTATTTGAGTATTTCTTCTTTCATGGGCTCTATTTTTAATTTCTGCTCTTTTTTCATGATGAATTTTATATTGTGTATTATTTATCGAGGTGGGTTGAGACTAGGTGATCCGGGGAATGGGGGGCGCTCGTGGGGCCCGTGAGACTCTGAGGACCCGGGGGACTTGGAAGACCAGGAGGATTTGGGGGGAAACCATTTGGACCCTTCTAGGGCCCTTTGGGAGTCCCTTGAGACCCTTTGGGGCCCTCTTGAGAAACTGACACTCTCTTGAGGCCCCTCTAAATCTTGGAACCTTTGCTCCCTTCTCCCTATCTACGTTCAACCTACTCTGTATCTACGCTAAACCTACTCTCTATCTACGTTAAACCTATTCTGTATGTACGTTAAACCTACTTGGTATCTATGTTAAACCTACTCTGTATCTGAGTTAAACCTACTCTGTATCTTTGTTAAACCTACTCTGTATCTGCGGTAAACCTACTCCGTATCTACGTTAAACTTACTCTATCTACGTTAAACCTATTCTGTATCTACATCGAACCTACTCGGAACCTACGTTAAACCTACTCTGAATCTGCGTCGAACGTACTCGGAATCTGCGTTGAACTTACTCGTAATCTACGCTGCACCTACTTTGCCACTCTTCAATACCCTACAGGGGAGTCTACATTAACTTCGCGTTGGGACTCCCGTGGAAAACAGAAGCAACTTCTACTACTACTACCTAATTTTTCCTTTAAATTCTTAGATATAAGGTGACTTGATGCATCAATGATTGATGATACAACGTTTGGCACCAGTAGGGGATGAACAGGGATTCACCATGCTAGAAATCCAGGTCACTTGAATTCGGTCGCTTGCACTCGCTAATGTAGTCACTTGAGCTCGGCTCAGGTCTGTTTCTTAGGTACAGGAGCAATAGAAACTTCTTTTATGAATAAAGATCAAGTTAAATCTTCAATTGTCAAATTTGCTCGATATTTGAACTCATTGAAAATTTAATTTAATACATTGAGAAGGATTGTTGAGACATGAAATCATCAGAACTTTCCCTATAAAGTTGAATTTCACATGGGAAATGTCCAATTTGTTTTTCCAGTTATAGACTAACCATACACATATTTTCTTGCGCTACTATACCTTGGGTTAAGCAAATACGCTTATATTTTGTTTGAAAGCATTTTATTTTGACTCCTCGAACTATTTTTTTATAACAGGAACCTGATAACTTTAATTAAAGCACTTTAATTCTCCCTCTTATTGAATTAGCTTCAAATGAATGCTATAGTTTTGTACATGAATCGTATCTTTTGCTATAGTTTCATACATGAATCGTATCTTTGTATATGATGATTTATTATGCGGTACATGGAGCTTAGTGTTGAAAACAAAGTCTTAGCTTGTTGTAGCTATTAGTGTTTCGTTCACGTTTACAATCTGTTGTTTGAAATGAAAGAATATGGTGTAAAGTTAGTTAGAATAGGGTAAAGTTACTGCTGGCGATGAGAAGTGCTATTTGGATTTGCCCTGTTGCTACAAACTTGTTCGTTAGATACCATTAATCATTTGCCACCAGGTTAATTCATGGCGTTTACAACTGAATTGTTGCAATCTAGTTCAAGGTTGATATTTGTTATGGAATTACTGCAGTATTTCCTGAACGTCTTTTGCAGCACCCAATGCGTAACTATTTTGATCAAATAACTAGCAACATGTCAAGTCGCGTGAAGTTGTTCATTCAAACAATCTTTTTCCTTATCTGGCAAACTGAAACGTACACTTTATTTGAAATGTTTTTACACTAACCCTTCTTTTTGACTTCTAGGTCAGGCAGTTTATAGAGATCGTCAAAGGTACGGAGCAGCACGGCGGCGACGGCTCTACCACTGGCCACGGGTGCACCAGCAATGGCGTTACTGTTGCCAATGGAACAGCCGACTCGTCTACAGTTTTGCAAGGTGGGTGGTCTCGAGCCTGTTGACTTTAGTATGATATGCAGACTTGTCCAATGAATAACGCCACTTCTCATGTCATAGCGATATTTTACTCAATTGAAGTTAGTTATTCATGCTACCTTATTTTATTACTCATGCTTTTCCTTCTTGATGATTTTCAAAGATTTTCGGAGATGAATTTATCTTGATATTTTGATATTCCTGAAAAATTACAGGAACATCCAAATACTCTGATAGTACTTTGCTACCAAGTCTTTGTTGGGGCGAGCTTCACTGAAAACTTGTATCTTAGATATAGCTACTTAACATCACTTTTTTAGTAAGCGTAGTAGATTAATTAGCCTCTTCATCCCACCTGAATTATTAGCTTTTGTTAGGGGATTCTCTATCCTTCATTGTTCAATATGTCCTTACATCAGATAATGTTTCACTGAATGTTTTTTTTAAACGTTGTAAAGCAAGCTTGGTCAATTGTAATTTTGAATAATTATGACAATACCGTTAGCACAGAACTTGAAGATACAGAATCTAAGAGTAGAAAATATCCAACATGTGATTATATATTACCATATTTCGCGTTATGTTTGACTTACGAATCACAAATATTGAAATGGATTAATTGTTAACATGACTGGTTACGTATGCGCATGATGAAACTCATCTCAGAGCACCATTGAGAGGAAGATGATGATTGATCAGGTTCCTACATGTACGAAATAATGGGAAATGTGACTACTTGGAACTGTAGAAGCACATAAGAATGGAAATGATACTGATGAATAATAGTAAACACAGTAAATTGCATAAAGGAAGTGAATTACTGTTGAAGAATTTCTGCCCGTACGATTTCAAACAAGGATAGTGTTAGTTAAAGTTTGATAGCTACCCATTCTGCTACTCATTTGTATACCAATAGCACGAGGTACGAGTAGCACGAGGTACGGCGAATTTGCCAATTTGGGCTGCTACGCATAGCTATATAATAACCTCTGGTTATTTCTTAAAAGCTTGGTAAGAAGACTCCAATGTTGTTGGAGGTACAGTAGCGAGCGAAAATTCGTTACTGATTTAAAACTAAGTGAAATCTTCACCCGCTTTATATTTGAACTCATTGGAAATTTAATTAATGTCACCCAATAAGAGGCTTTGTCTACACGTAGTACCGTAAGAAATTTCTATAGCTATGAGGTAAAATTCTACTTGGGGAAAGTCTATTATTTGGTTTTTCCGGTTACAGTCTAACCATAAAAGAATTTTTGCTTGCTACGGTACATGCTCCTCGAACCGCTCAGCTCAACTAGCAGTTACACAATGGAATTTGTGCAAAGGCATCATTTGAGTTTTTAGTAGATTTTATATCAATATAGTCATGAGATCTCAGTGCCCCTTATAAACTTTGGAACACCACTGTCGTTATATTTATGATTAGTGACAGTCGGGTTACGGTATTTGTGAGGATTGGACTTCTGAATTGAAAGTGTTATGGTTGGAGTCATTTGGAATGATCACAGCTGCACGAGTAATACAATATCATCGTTGATCACATTGTTGCAGATGCAGCAGTTGTATGCGTTGGTTCAGTAATTGATGTGTACAAACAATGGGAGAGGAAATAGTTATTAGCAGCAACTGAAGTTTTTTCATAATATTGGAGGAGATCCAGGTTGAAATCACCCATGATATGCACTATTATCTGCAGCATCAATGCCACTGAAAATATCGTTCAATTAGATTGAAAAATCCGACAATATTTTAGACTAAGGAAAACTGCTCAATATATTTTTTCCCTCATAACTATCAACACTAACAGTCTTATTCCTGGTCTAATGAAAGCAAGTTAAGTGTTGGGACAACAGTCAACCTGTTATTTAAAAGAAAACACCTCCCCTAATATTTTTGTCATCATTTGAATAACCGAATAAATAATGTAAATTTTGTAATATGTTAGCTAATTTTATTACACCAAATTCTAGCTTGGTAGGTGCAAAATCTGTCAAATAAACGGAAATGCCTATAAAGTTCTTTTTCCAGCACAACATTTAATGCCTCCAGATGACTGTTATGCAATGAAGTTATGTGGTGATTGAGCTCATCACCACGAATTATTCGTCACTCCAGATTATTGATTCCCATGAAATTCCGTATGTACCTCATGGAAAACATTGTTTAAGTTATTTTCAATATCGTACATAACACGTTTGAGAAAATGTTGTTCACTCGTTTCTTTCTTGTTTAAGTTTTGAGCTGTTAGGAGAGGTGTCCTGGAGGTTCTTTGTTTATTCGCGAATACATTTCTGTTTTTTTTTAGTCAGGTCCTGACACGATAAAGATGTAATTTAGTTGTATACGCCCATGGGCTGCATAAGCTCTACTGCTGTAGCTGCAGGCATCGCTCGTCAGCTGATGCGTCGACCCTGTAGCTGTAGAGGCGCAATTGATGCTGCTTGCCCCGCCGCTGGCGACCGTAGGCATTTGTTGTTTGTGATCCAGTTGTTCAGCAATGTCTGCTGCTGATGTTTCGTGGCTTGTTACGCTGAGAATGCTATGGTTCCTGGCTGTTAACTGTTTTATGCAGTTGCCGTTCGGCTTGCTGTTACTGTGAGCGTTCTTGCTCAGGTTATCGTTTGGTTTTGTTGCTGATGATGTTGGTAAGTGTTCTTTTTTGTTGCTGATGATGTTCATGACCTAGAAAATCTTTGCTTGACTGCATGTTGTACTAGTTTTGTTGATGAAAGAAATTGACCAGATTTTGTCTGATGATATCCAGGCTGGTTACACTTACATCCCTCACATTTAGCTTTATGATCCTTAATATAAACTGTCTAATGTCGAAATTTTAGCCTCCTAAACTTATATTCTGCTGTCTTTGAAATCTGACGAACGTCATGCTCGATGTTGATCATTTTGGGCGGAGATTTGAGTTATGTCGATCTCAGAATGTGGTTCTGTTCGGAGTAAAGTTGTAATAATGGCGGATGAGACCAGTTCCTCTGATTGCTCGGCGCAGCTTATAATCGCGGATAGCGTTCATGAAGCTGCGCTTTGCACTAGCGTGCGAGATGATGCGTGAAATTTGTGCAAACTCATCGATCCGTGTGTCAAGTAGGTATTCAAGTGAGGCTATTGCTATATTGTTTTTTCTGCGAGTTTTCCAGCTGAACGATTTTATTGCCGTTGGATTTTTTCCTGACTTGGACATGACTTCGCTGTGATGGCCGGTGCGTTTGCTGGCATTGCTTCTGAGGTGGTGAAGGAAAGGAGGGTAGTGGGGAGACAGGTACATGTGATCCTAGTTTCCTGTATCTACCAGATCTTTCCCTCAGGAGATGTTGACGTGCATTGCACACTACTTTTCGGTTGTGAATACTTGAGGCTTTATAGCAATGCAGGTTGAGTGATATGGCTCGTAGCTTCTCTCCGGGTTGTTCTGGAACCAGACGGCCTTAGCACCTTGAGAGTTACTGTACCTCCTGTCGCACCCACGCGTACTAATGACACTATTAGTATCGTTAAGGAAATCGACTTTACCCAGTAGCACCCGTTCTTACCTAATCTATTCTACTCACTTGGAGTGTGTAACTTTTTTTTGTCAACTATTTAAACTTCGAGCTTCATTATAACTAGATCGAATTATTAAGAAGGTAAAAGCCAACACAAAAGAAAAATTAGTTGGTTCACCGATAAGTGGATGACCTCCGTTCCTATCTTTTTTTCAGGCAAAATTCCAAAACACACGTCTGTTATACAGTCCACCAAGTCAGTGCTGTCCAACAACAAAAGCAGCAGCAGCAGCAGAGAAGCTTCCCCACCTCAGCTTGCACGCACGGAGGAGCAGCTTAACGAACGCAACGCGGCCGGTGTCGTATCTCAAGCCTCACAGCTGATGGCCCCTCTCCTGGCGGCCGAGCAGCAACAGAGGAACTCGGCAGGGCCTTCATCTGGCCTGCTGTTTAGATCAGGTGGAGGCAGTGGTCGCAACTCGCCGCGTCACCTCTCACGTCAAAGCTCGTCCTCGCCAACAATATCCACAGTGGCACCGACACAGCAAAGTCTTGGTGGAAGCAGTACAGCGACGCCTTCGTTAATCCTTTTGAGACATGAACAAGAATCTGCGTCTGCTGGGGTTCTACCGCCGGCACCAGCAGACAGTGACACAGAGATGGAGTGTCTTGATGAGAGTGAAAACGTCGCCGCGGTACAAGCCGTCGCAGGTGACGGTAACGAACAGTCTTCCTCGTCATCCAACAGCAGACACCTGGAGGGTGGCTCATCCATGAATGGTGTGTCAAACGGCTTCAACAGACACACTGGCGAAGAGGACATGATCGTTGATGATGACACCAGTGAGTGCTGGGGAAATGGCTTGAGTTCAAGGATCGTTGTTATGGTCACCCGTGCAATCTAGCCAAGTACTGGCTCTATCAGTTGAGTGCTGTGTGATGGCTATTGAAGAGTTGTTTCTTCCCTTGCAATGTATCTAATGTTAACTGTGTGCTCATTTTGTATGGTAGCTATCTACTTGAAAAAAAAGTCTGCCTTCTGAGTTGCTTCAAACGTAATCTAGCAACGTATCGATAGAATATGCCGACGAAGCATTTCCATGCGTCAGGCCTATCTGGTAAGACTATTTTGCACAGAGCCACTGGTTTCAGCAGAATGGTGTCATTTGAAAGGGGTTTGGAACTTTATTTAAATGACGGCGGAAGTGTATGTTTCTCCATTGTAACGCTGGGACAAAACTTCAAACTCCTCTTACAGTTGTGAAGTTTTCATCAGCAGCAACACATAACTCGCGAGCTATTGCGGAGTACTACAACGCAACGCTGATTTATTAAAGTGTTTATTTTTTTACAATGAAACCACGCATGTGTGAACTTTAATCCGTAATGCTAAGGGTTCATCATTATTGCATGGAGTTTGACTCTTGAACACTCAAATTCACGAACATGACCATACTCTGGAGCATCACGTCAACCTTTCGGAAATCCAACATTCTTGTGTTACAAAATCGATCTCAACACTTATTTGCCTCACGTTTTATAAGGCTTACTTGGACGTATGCATCCATCAGGCCAAAACAACTTGCCGACTTTTTTTAACAAGTAACAGACGGGGCTGGTAGACACAAGCCTTTCCCTGTGGCGAAGGATAGTCTAGTTTTTACTTTATAGGAAGACAGTAATAAAGTTGCCCATTATTTACATTAGTGATCGGCTGCTATACGCGACTCGATCGCAGGACTTGGCAACACAAAACTCTGAATCAAACTGAAAATGACGTAGGGCCAGTTGACCTCTACAGGTGGCCTTACATCAACCGTTGCGTGTGTAAAGGTATCTCAGATTTTGATGCTTCAGTTCCTGTTATTAATTTCTCAGAATCAGGAATGGTCTGGAAATTTATCACGACTCTAGTTGATTTGGGTTTTAACGTAGATAACAAGTATCTGATTAGACCACATTTTTGTGGTGGGTGGCTGCAAAGGCTGGTGGGTTAGCAAACTGTTGTTTCTATCAACTGTCTTCCGGTCCTTGGGGTTTACGAGTTCTCACATGTTGAACATATTGGCCTACTTACTGAATGAGTTATCTCACTCCTTCGCGGCATCTAATAGTTCATCAGTCGGGTCTGTGGACACCAGTATACGTAACCAGTCTGTGGGAGAAAGGGGCTCTGCTGTCAACGAGAACAGTTCCGGGTTCCGTCGCCTTACCACCGCCTGATATAATTAGCATTTCATAGACAGATTTTTTTTCGTATTTTGCCTTGAAGCCGGGGCGTTAGAATCTTGCTGCCGTATCCACCGCGTGTCGTAGAAGGCGACTAAAAAGGCGCCCCGTAGCCGGTAGTAGAATCGTGCTACCGTAACCCCTGCATGTCGTATAAGGCAACTAAAAGGGGCGGGGCGAATGGGCTAGGAATCCATTTATCTGTAAGGCCCTTTCTCAAAGACCAAGACAAGCGGGGGAGGAGAGGCTTACGTCTCTCAGAACCCTATTGTTAGGGTCGCTGAACGTGCGTGGCTGTTATACATATCAGGTAAAGAGGAGGGAGATAGGTGAGATGTTTGTGAGGAGGAAGTTGATGTGTTGGCGCTGAGTAAGACGAAATTAAAAGGTAAGGGCGAATGTGAGTTTGGTGTGGGAAGTGGAAGAAAGTCAGGTGTGGAAAAGGTTGGGAACGAGAAAGTGTGGTTGTAGCGCTCCCGAATGGATGGAGGTGTGTGTCCTCAAGATTGTTGTGGGTGAAAGTCAAGTTCGGCGTAGAAAGATGGGTGTTTGTGAGCGCTTAAGGACCTGGCAGCGAGCGAGAGGAGTGAAGAGGAGAGGGAGCAATTCTGGACTGACCTGAGTTAGTGTATTGAGAGTTTTGGAGGTCATTTCAATGTAGTAGTACTGGGTGAACTTAATGCGAGAGTTGGAGATGTAGTGGTGGAGAATGTGATAAGGTATTGCGTTCCCGGTAGAAATGACTGTGGAGAAAACCTGATTGGTCTGTGTATGGAGCAGGAGTTGGTGATCAGGAACAGTTTGTTCAAGAAGCAAGATATCCACAAGTACACATGGGTAAGAATGGCTCGTGACGCAGTGGTTGAGAGAGCACTGTGGGTTTTTGTGCTGGTATCGAAGAGAATGGTTGGGAGGCTGTTGGATGTGCCGGTGTTGAGAAGGGAGGGTGGAGAGTGTCTGACCATCTGCTGGTAGAAGGTAAATTAAGAGTGGAGCAGGAGTGGAAGGGCAACAAACGAGTGGGAGGAGGAAGAGAGGTAGTGAAAGGGAGTGGACTGAATGTGAGAAGTAGAGCCGAGGAGTTCCAAAAGGCGTTGAGGGAAGAATAGGACAACGTGAGAGGACAAGACCTGAGAAATGTGAAGGAAGAATGAGAGGCGTTAAGGGATGCGTTGCTGAGATGTGCCAAGAAGGTGTGTGGTGCTCGCTGTGTGGGCGGGTGCAGAAAGAAAGGTTGCGAGTTGTGGAACGAGGAGGTCAAACTGGCGTTGGCACGGAAAAGAGGAGCGTTTGAGGAGTGGCTGCAGGTGAAGTCGGTGGTGGCTTATGAAAGCTACTAAGAGAGGAGAAACGAGGTGAAGCGGTTGGTGAGGAGAGCCAAAGGGACTGTTGTGCCAGAAATTGAGGAGAACGAGAAGATGTTCTGGAAAGAGGTGAAGAGGGGGAGAAAGGGAGAGACCGGAAAGGAGGAAGTGGTGAAAGATGAAAACGGCTAGTTGTTGTTGGAAAGTGGTGATGCACGGAAGAGGTGGGCCGAGTATTTTGATGAGTTGTTGAATGTCGAGGATGACAAGAGAGGCTGTCATTGTTACTGTGGGTGGTGGTGTTCGGATGCCAGTTTTGTGAGAAAGACTTGTGGCGGACATTACCAGAGAAGAGGTGCAGGAGGCGGTGGAGGTGATGGAAAGCAGGGAAAGCCCTTGGTTTGGATGACGTTGCGACAGAGTGCCTGAAGAAGGGTGGAGTAACGATTGTCGAATGGTTGGTGAGGTTACTGAACTTGTGTTTTGTGGCAGGCGTGGTACCGATTGAGTGGCGCAGTGCCTGCATTGTTCCGCTACATAAGGTATAAGTCTGTTATGTGTGGTTGGTAAGTTGTACGGGAGAGTGCTGATGTAAAGGATTAGAGACTACGGACTGCGTAGTTGGAAAGGAACAGTTGGCTTTAGGAGTGATAGAGGGTGTGCCGATCAGATTTTTGCAGTGAGACAGGTCTGTGAGAAGTACCTTGCAAAAGGGAAGGATGTGTTCTGGAGAAGGCATACGACAGGATTGACAGGGAAGTGCTGTGGAGTGTGTTGCGTTTGTATGGAGTGGGCGGACATCTGTCGAAAGCGGTGCAGAGTTCCTATGTTGGCAGCCGAACATGTGTCAGAGTGGGAAGCGAGGTGAGTGATTGGTTCACAGTGAAAGTGGGACTGAGACAAGGCTGCGTGATGGCTCCCTGGCTGTTCAACCTCTACAGGGATGGAGTGGTCAGGGAGGTGAACGCGAGTGTGCCGGGTCGGGGCTTGGAACTGTTGGTAGCGAATCGGCGGAGTTGGCAGTTGAGCCAGTGGCTATTTGCGGATGATACGGCCCTGGTTGCGGATTCAGAGGAGAAGCTATTTAGGCTGGTTTCTGAGTTTGGTAGAGTGTGTGAGAGGAGGAAGCTTCGAGTGAACGTGGGTAAAAATAAAGTAATGAGATGCTCGAGGACTGTCGATGCGAGCAAAATTGGCGTCCCTCTAAATGGAGAGCTCTTGGAGGAAGCTCAGTGTTTTGAGTATCTGGGCTCCCATGTGTAACTGAACTAGTGGAAACTTGTGTGAAGAAGGGATGTAAAGTGTTGGGTGCACTGAAGAGTGTAATGAGCCGTAGGACGATAGTGATGGAAGCAAAGAGAGTGGAGCAGGAGTGGGTGTTGTTGTGGAGGGTGTTGTGGTGGGTGTTGTTGTGGAGGGTGTTGTTCCAACTGTGCTCCACGGAGCTGATTGGGGTGGATGGATGATTGTTCATTATTCAGTTTATAGATCATTAACACTTATGTTTTATTATTTTATTCTTTCTTATTTCGTGGGCTCTACTATTCATCTCTGCCGTTTTTTCATGATAAATTTTACATTGTTTTTAATTTATCGAGGTGGGTTGAGACTTGGTGACCCAGGGAATGGATGGTACTCGTGGGACTCGGAGGACCCGGGGTTTCGGGAACCCGGGGGACTTGGAACACCAGGAGGACTTTTGGGGATCCAGTTGGACTCTTCTAAGGCCCTTTGGGACACCCTTGAGACCCTGTGGGACCCTCTTTAGAAACTGTGGGATCCTTTTGAGGCCCCTCTAAATCCTGGAACCTCTGCTCTCCCTCCCTACGCTGTAAAACCCATACACAGAAGAATGTATATAAGTGGAGGGCTTGAGTAGAGAAATTAGTTATTACGGTCCACAGCATTGTTAACGCAGAGGGGGAGAGCCGCGCCGAGGCTGGTCGAGATCAGTCGAAACATGTTGAGGCGAGTCGAGTTGGTCGCGATGAGCCGAGACTGGCCGAAATGATTCGAGACAAGACGAGGGGTCTCGAGGGACCCGCGTAGCTCGGGAAGACCCGGGAGACTTGGGTTACCCTCCGGTATTCGTCGGGCTCAATTGGGACCCAAGGGACCTCTGCCCCCCCCTCCCCCACCACGCCTCCCCTTGAACAGTGAGTCCGAAATCAATAATCCGAGCAGTTTTCCTGCCCGCGACGAACCTGCCCTTACTTTCTTCACAATCGCCACTCACAATCCCTCATCTCTGGATTGTGAGTGACACTGCAAAGCCATATTGGATAAAGTATGAGCACTGCTCAAGAAGTGGGCTGACATCTTGACAGTTGAAGCGTGTATCGCCTCCTTTCTAAATGGTGCGCCTGTGTTCATTCATGTTAGTTAATTCTTATAAAGTGATTATGGTTAAATTATGAAAAGACATGACAAGTTGTTTTCAATTTGATTTTTGCTCTTGTTCCATTGGCACCAACCTTTTTAATATACTTTACCGTGAATTACCAAATTAAAGGGCACTTCGCGAAGGTGTTTTATCAGATCTAAACAACATTTTAGCTCATGAAAAAGATAGCATATCCGTTTCGTAGTCACATTCTGATTGACACGGTATATTGTAATCTGAAAACGAGTGCACGACTTGACTTTTGAAGCTCGAATCGAAATAGTTTGGGTAATATATAATGTGGTGTGGTGCCCTGAGAGGGGACCCAGTGGTGTCGTCCTGGAAGGAGGCCCTGTGGTGGCTTAGTTTGAAGCCTTTATGAGGAGGGTTCCTGCGGTCCAATAGCGGCGGCGCCCTGAATGGGAGCCCTGTGGTTCGGTCAGAACGTGAGCCCCCTTGCTCGCATCCTACTCCACAGCCCGCAATTTTTTGCTCCTTCTCGCTTGGGGCTGGTCCGAGGCTTATGGAACAGTTGCATAGGTGGCTTTATCTTCACACTGACCGTTGCCGATCGTTTGAGCAAATCTCTGGCCTGCTCGATTGCTCTTGGCCTCTGCAATCCGTGCTATAAAGTGTAAAAACGGGTAGATTTGCTATGAATGGGCAAATTCTCTACTAGCTATCTTCATCAACGCTACATGAATCCGACTTTTTTTGTACAGTGGCTTTTATAGATCATAGGAATGTTGGCCTTGTAACCGGGACCTTATAATCGTGCTACCGTATCCACCGCGTGTCGTAGAAGGCACTAAAGGGGCGCCCCGTAGCCGGGAGTAGAATCGCGCTACCGCAACCCCCAGCGTGTCGTAGGAGGTGACAAAACGGGGCGGAGCGAAGAGGCTAGGAATCCCGTTCTCTGTGAAAACCTTTCCTCGAAGACTGCAAGACAAGCGGGGGGAGGAGAGGCACACGCCTCTCCAAACCCTATTATTAGGGTCGCTGAATGTGCGTGGCTGTAGTACGAGTGCTGTAAAGAGGAGGGAGATTGGCGAGATGTTTGTGAGGAGGAAGTTAGATGTGTTGGCGCTGAGTGAGACGAAGTTGAAAGGTCAGGGCGAATGTGAGTTTGGTGTTGTAAGTGGAAGAAAGTCTAGTGTGGAGGAAGGTAGGGCACGAGAAGGTGTGGTCTTGATATTGAGTGATTGGTTGGCTAGTAGCGCTACCGAATGGAAGGAGGTGTCCCCAAGATTGATGTGGGTGAAAGTTAAGTTAGGCGTAGAAAGATGGGCATTTGTGAGTGCTTACGGACCTGGCAGCAAGAGGAGTGAAGAGGAGAGGGAGCAATTCTGGACTGACTTGAGTGAGTATTGAGAGTTTTGTAGGTCATTTCAATGTAGTTGCACTGGGTGACCTTAATGCGAGAGTTGGAGATGAAATGGTGGAGAATGTGATAGGAAGGTATGGCGTTCCCGGTAGAAATGACTGTGGAGAAAACCTGTTAGGTCTGTGTATGGAGCAGGAGCTGGTGGTCGGGAACAGTTTGTTCAAGAAGCGAGATATTCACAAGTACATATGGGTAAGGATGGCCCATGGTGCAATGGTGGAGAGAGCACTGATGGATTTTGTGCTGATATCGAGGAGAGTGGTGGGGAGGCTGTTGGATGTGCGGGTGTTGAGAGAGAAGGGTGGAGGAGTGTCTGACCATCTGCTGGTGGAAGGCAGATTAAGAGTGGAGCAGCAGTGGCAAGGCAGCAAACGAGTGGGAGGAGGAAGAGAGGTAGTGAAAGTGAGTGGACTGAATGTGAAAAGTAGAGCCGAGGAGTTCCAGCAGGCGTTGAAGAAAGAATATGACAACGGGAGAGGACAGGATCTGAGAGATGTGGAGGAAGAATGGGAG
>SDVV010005181.1:0-19442 GCA_016164225.1 Gammarus roeselii | reverse complement strand
AAAAAATAGCTAAATAAGATTTTCTACTCTACCCTAAGCAAGAACGATTAAGTATTATATACGGTTTATCCTACCGCACTCAGATGATGAAGCCTACTCCAATATCCGATGTGATCTGGTTCATGACTAAGATTGTATTCTAACATAACAGCCATACCGAAAATAACTGACATTTAACGCTGAGTTAATGTGAAAAATGTTATTTTATACTATCATTCCTTTCAAATCTATAATAAATTCCTAGACCTAACTGATGCTATACCTCTGGGAGTACAAATCCAAGCCTACTGTGTCATAAAAATGAACTCAATAATGCTTTACTAGGTCATTTCTCAGCAATCTACCACTGATATATAACAAATTTAGATGTAACTTACTGTCATGATACGATGCCACAGACGTACCTCGCATCTGTTAACCCATCGTCTCTAAACAACCTCGAACAAAGATACATCCCGTTGAACATGGATGAACTCCAAAATGACAACCAAAGAGTATAAACCACCTCTACACTAGGGTCCATCCATCCAGTAAATTATCGTCTAAACGTTAAACTACACATTTGCTAGGGATCAATGACGAATATTCCACAAAGATGTAGTATGGACCTACACCTCTTAAACATACATTCCTATGATTCTCGTGGAAAAAAAACATAACATCAGGAACATATATAAAATAGTTAAATAAGGTTCTCTACTCTGCTATCATTCACATAAAAATTGTGCTACATTAGGTATCCATCCTAATAAATCTGTCCATTCACACAAACAAGCATAAATAGAATGAGCTTTTGCCTAGGGGATTCTCTAACTCCTCCTAAATATTGAAGAATGGTCGTACAATAAATATACAATACCCTAACAGCAAGACCAAATTTGTAACAAATCGTCTGATCTATATCTATAATAACTACGTCAAATATTGTATCAGAATGAAAAAAGATATATAAATCACTATAAATGAACAAAATGTAACTAAATTAGACCTGAAATAATGTTCTATATTGTAGACACAAACGTAATATATCCTAAATTGTATAAATATGCAACAGATTGCATTGAAGATGGAAATTCAACAGAGAAGATACAAAACTGAAAGACCTTTACTAAACTCACGAGATAAAACGAAGCAAGAAGATTAATTCTCTATCATACCCAAAACATTCATTAAAAACGTGATGAATGAGAATGAACAAGCATGTAACCAGACAAACAAGAAAATGTGAATAAGATATCAAGACATGCAGGCGACACAACTGAAACCTATAGTAAATACGGTATAGTACATGCAAAATCTAATGAAATTAGCCTCAACATCAGTCCAAAACAGGGTTGAATCATACCACCAACAGAAACTCCCGCACAAATGATCCAGCATTACAATACATGACAAAATTGTGGATCGTGAAGAAAGTAAGGACAGGTTCGTCATGTGCAGAAAACTGCTCAGATAATTGATTTCGCACTTATTGTGGCGTACTAGCGCGTACGAGAGAGTAAAGAGTTAACGCGTATCTTCGTAAAATGTGTTGTTATTTTTGTGCGAAATGGGGTGGAGAGACCACCTCACTTGCACAGGTGTTTTGGGGTTTAGACAGCTTCGTTTAGTTCGGTGTGTTTTCCGAAAGAGATAAGCTTCTTACCGTAGGTTGGGTCCGTGAGTAGGCTTAGTAGGTCGCACGGGGGATTTAGGAACGCTGGTCGGGCTGCCGCGAGTGCGTTGCAATCCATCAGTAAATGTTTCACGCTGATAGCCACTTGGTGGCAACCGGGGTCAATGTGGTGCGTTTGGTCCTATGTCGACATCCATCAGGTGGTAGAGAGTTATCCACGTGCGTCCCGTGCACAAGCGGTTGATGAACACTTGGTCTTTTCTGTTGCTGAACTTTGTTTCCCATTCTCCGACTTTGGGTTTGACTGTAAGCATTTTTTGTCCACTTTGTTGCCACATTTCATCCCATCGGGATGTTATATGAGAGTTGATAGGGAACCAGTCCCGGTAATGTATTGCAGAAAATTGTTCTTGGCGAGTAGATACCAGGTTAGCAAGCGAGTCCGCAAGTTCGTTTCCTCTTATTCCCGCGCGTCCGGGGATCCAGCATAATTCAACTGCCTGACCAGTCTCGGAAATCACAAAGAGATCGGGCTGCATTTTACGGAGAGCGAGATGTTCGTAGTGCAGTGTTTTAAGCTGGGTGAAGACACTCAAGACTGTCTGAGAAAACGACGTATTTGAGGAAGTGATCTTTTTTGGCAATAGAGACGGCTTGTTAGAGTGCGTGGAGCTCCGCAGAGAACTTTGGTATCATTTCTACGTCGTTCGCTGTTGATCAATGTTCACGTGGCATAGATTCAATTAGTTTAATGTTATTCTCTGCGATTGTATTACCAGTACCCTTGCGCTCTGTTTTAGTTACTCATGCAGTAACTCCTTTCGTTTTCTCTGTTGGCTAGCTGTCGGACGCAGAAAAAGCTACAAAATAAACAGGCGACTGATATATTCCTTCAAAAAGAGAAAGATTCCTCTATGGATTGTTTTCAGGATGCAAATTATTCTCTCGGTGTGTATAGGATTGTTTAAATCAATGGAAGCATTTCGTTATAATTCTCTTGCTTATGAAAAAGTAGGTGAGATTGCACTTCCAGTTTAAATCCATGTTTGCATCAGTATCATCACCCCAGAGTATAGTGGACTCATTCGGAAGTTGGTTACTAGGTTCTTTGCGGTTGGATTGGGATATTTTGTGTGTTTTGTTCGTTCATCATTATATATATTGTATATACTGTTTATAGCAATAGTGTGGTAGGTATATTTTATAACTCGATTTGCAACCTTAGTGTGCGATCGGCTTAGTTTGGTAGCAGCCTGATATTGAATTTAGGCAACATTTTGCGTTTTTATTCTATTTATTTCATATGTATTTAGTATCTATAGGTATATTATGGCTTATTAGTTTGGCAGTTGGCAGGTTGATGTATAAATTTCTTGGGATGCAGTAGCTTCGTTACGAGATTTTTTCTACTCCCTAACGCATTATCTAGTTTAGAACCCGATATATCTGTTTTACTGACGCGGTGTTCCAATACCGAGAGTACCTGAACGATATGGCTTTTTGTAAGTTATTATATTGTTATGTATACTTATGGGGTAGTTCGAAATCGGCCACTTATTTTTGCAGAAACGGAATTAGGCAGGGAGGAATAACGTGTATAACGTGTACACTGATGAGTTGAATTACCTTCTCTGTAGAGAAAACCAAGGGTGTCATGTCGCCAACTGTCGTGTCAACAATCTTAGTTATGCATATGATATGGTGTTGTTAGCACAGGCTCTTTCAGCATTGCAAAAGCTTCTTGATATCTGTAATAATTTTGCTGAACCTCATGATGTTGTATATAACACTGCAAAAACTGTATGTATGGTAGTTAGACCGAAGGGTCCTAGTTACTACCTACCGATTGAGATAAAACTAGGCGGTGTTGCACTGGATTATGTGGATGAATTTCAATATCTAGGGCACATCATCACAGCAGATTGCACTAATGACAAGGCAAACAAGGCGGAAAAATGCAGTTGGTAACATGCCGATACGAAAATTCTCGTTTGCACCAAGATTTCATTTGGGGAGTTATGAACTCCCCAAATGAAATCCTTGTTGCAATATGCTCTGGTGATGCGCTCGCTGCCTCGTCAATATTGAGGCAGGATAGAGTTGTATGCCGTAACTTATTCTTAGTTGGGTGCGGTAGTTTTATAACTTTGTTCTCACTGTAACCCTAAAATAAGATGTCTCAATTGTAATACTGTGCCCATGTTGGATGTTAATAAAGCTTTTATTATTATTATTATCATCATCATTATTATCATCAATGATCGGTTGATATATGTTGAATTTGTATTTCTATATTTTATTTTGAATAGTTATCAGATACAGTTTTTGGAATTTTTATGATATCTTAGGTTTGCATCGTCAATGTAGCTCACTATTTCGGGTATAATTGCTCGTTTATTGCCTTATTATTGTTATTTTACTATACCTTTACCGTTTTAGTATATTTTCATTCCGTTTTGTATGTTCTTTGTACAGTTTCAATCTTCGATGCAAGGTATTGGGTATTTTATACAATTAAAGGAATATTAGGATATATTATGTTTGTATCTGCAATGTAGGACATTATTTCATGCATAATTTAGTGTCTTTCATATCTTTTAACATCCTGGTACATTGTTTGACGTGGATATTATAGATATAGAAGATTCGATGTTACAAACTTGGTCTTCTTGTTAGTTTATTGTATATTTAGTGTAGCACCATACTTCAATGTTTAGGAGGAGTTAGTAAGTCCCCTAGGCAAAAAGCTCGTTGCGTTTACGCTTATTTGTATAAGTATACCGATTTACTATGATGGATACCGTAGTGCATTACAATTTTTAGTGTTAATTAGAGTAGAGTAGAGTAGAGTAGAAAATTACGTGGTTAAATTACTTTTGTTGCAGGAATTTTTTTTACGATAATCATAGAAATGTATGTTTACGTGAGGTAAATCCGCACTGCATCTTTGTGGAATTTCGTCATTGAACCCTAGCAAGTGTGTAGTTTACCGTTCTAGATGACGATTTACTGGATGAATTGGTCCTGGTGTAGAGGTGGGTAACACTCTTTGGTAGTAATTGGGAGTTCATCCATATTCAACGTGATTTTGTAAGTTTTTGTTGATGTCGATCTCAAGTTTCATGGATTTGTTTTGAGGTTATTCGACAAGCTGCTGATCGTTGTAGTGATTTACCTAGGTCGTCATTTATGTATACATATGGAGCCCTCCACACGACTCTTAGTACCACTAACATATACGTTATTCATTTCGTGGTCACTCTCGACCCATACTAGTTAGCAGCGAGGCCAGATTTATAATCTTAGATGTTTTGAATGTTACAAATATTTCATATTTGTATCCAGTTTCACACAAACAAACACTGTCTCATACTAGGTCTACCACATTTACTTTGATAGCTCCTGACACTACATCCTTTGACGACTCGCACGTTTGATTTGCCTTTTCTTTCCTATAATTTCCATATTCTTGACTATGCTTTCGTTTCAAAAGTCACCACACATTACTCGTGGATTTTTTTATTCAATTTATTCATTCTTTGCACAGATTACAGACCCCCGTTACCCCATTACTTTCGAACAACGATGTCTTGAGCTGTACCCCATCCTTCCACAACAGAATCACGAACTTGACTGAGCAAGATCTGATCGGACTCAGATTTATATCCTACCAATTTGTAACACATCTAGATCATTCACCCCCAAAAATAGGTTTATGACAATGTTTAAATTTGTCATGAGCGAAAATTAGAGCTTCGTTTCATACCGTTAAAAATTTTCTTTTACCGATTTCGACAATTCGATGGTACCTTCGACTAACTAACTTCATGTATTTATTTGTAATTCATTGTTTGACCTCAGAGTTTAGGATAATACAAACATTTGATAAAAGATTTCCATGGTTTATTATTAGTTTTATGGCATTATTTACAGACCTTGCTGGCATCATCCATGACATCTACCTCGTTTTTTCATTTGAATAAGCATGGTTCGTAAATCCAACCGCACCAATCATCACTATATTTCAGTTTTATCTCAATATCCTTCATTTGCTATATCATATCTTCGATGCGAATACCAAAGGCTTTCCCGTTCCCGTGTGTCCACCAATGTATTGCTTCTTCTTGAACCTCATTCATTCAAAACTTCTCAAATTCAAAGTCATTCTGATCTTCATCATTGAGAAATTTTGCATACGATCCAGATTTCATTTAGTTCTTATGAACATTTTTTTTCCACTGCCACAGCTTCATTACAGTCCTGATGATGATTTTCCACTTGGGTCATAAATTTCGAAATTTGTTTTCTTATCAATTACCCAATGCCTACTTCCTTCTTCCTTCATCCATATATAAATGATATCTCCTATTTCCATTTTCAACAATAGTCAATATTTATTCGATCCGACTCACATCATCTTCGGAGATTTCTTCTTCCAACACTTGTAAATTATTTTTTTGTGATGTGAATATTCATCTTGTTCAATTAATGACGAAACGCACGTCTCTGCTTGATCTCAACGTAACACAGACTCCTTTCTCGCTATGCCGCAAGCTATTATAAGTTTATTACATGTTTTTCGCAAAACATTAGGCCTAACATTGCTCACCTAGGTCATCAACTGTGTATGTATGTGTATAGGGCTGTGTACGTATGTGCATGTGGATGTCCAAGCGTATGTACGTGTTAATTGAGTTAAAAAAATGTGTCACAAAAGTTTACAATTAAAAATATTTAAAAAAGTTCAAATTTTCGAGGGATGGCAGAGCCAAGTCGGTTTATTGAAGTGATAACTTGGCTACTAAGGTAAGGTGTTATTCCTTGAAAATTTGATTGGTTTTTTAAATTCTGAATTCTAAACGTTATTCATTTTTTTCAATTCATGTAACACGTACATACGCTTGAACATACACGTACGTATACAGCCCTATACACATACATATATAGTTGATGACCTAGGCGAGCAATGTTAGGCCTAATGTTTTGCGAAAATCAACATGTAATCAACTTATATTAGCTAACTGCATACCGATATTGGAATCAGTGTCACGTTGAGTGTAAGTGGAGCAGGACGGCTAGTCTTCAAATGAACAACAATGGATGTTCACGTGGCAAAAATTAGTTTACATGTCATGGAAGAAGAAATCTCCGAAGATGATAAGAGTCTGATCGAACAAATATTGACTAGTGTTGGAAATATCAGTTCTCAGAATGGGTAAAATGAGAATCAAAAGAGTGGGAGAGATCATTCATACATGGATGAAGGAGAAAGGAAGTCTGCTTTGGGTAACTTATGTCGACACGTTACAGTCGTATGTAACAAAGTTCGTGAGAAATAAGAAAGCAAATCTTTAAATTAATATGATCCAAGTGGAAAATCATCATCATCATGACTGTAATAAAGCTGAGGTAGTGGAAAACAAATTGTACCCAAGAACATAAGAAAATCTGGATCGTATGCAAAATTTCTCAATGATGAAGATCAGAATGACTTTGAATTGGAGAAGTTTTGAATAAATAAGGTTCTAAAAGAAAAAATAATACATTTGTGGACTCACGGGAACGGAACAACCTTCAGTATTCGCATCGAAGATATGATGGAGCATAGGAAGGCTTTCAAGAGGAAGCTGAAATATAGTGATAATGGGTACGGTTGGTTGTACGGACCATGCTGTTTTAAATAAAAAAACGAGGTAGATGTCATTGATTATGCCAGCAAGGTCTGTAAATATTGCCAATCAAACTAATAATAACCCAAGGAAATCCTTTATCAAATGTTCATATTATCCTAAACTCGAAGGGCTAGCAAGGAATTGCAATAAAATACTTCAAGTCAGTTGGTCGGAGGTACCATCTAATTGTCGAAATCAGTAGAAAAATAAGTTTCACTGTATGAAACGATGCTCAAAATGTCGCTCATGACAAATTTAAACATTGACATAAACTCATCTTGGGGGGTGAATGATCTAGACGTGTTCCAGTTTGGTAGGATATAAATCAGAGTCCGGTCAGATCTTGTTCAGTCAAGTTTGCGATTCTGCTGTGGAAGGATGGGGTATAGCTTGAGACATCGTTTGTTCGAAAGTAATGGGGTAACGGGGATCTGTTCTCTGTGCAAAAGATGAATAAATTGAATAAACAAATCCACGAGTAATGTGTGGCGACTTTTGGAACGAAGGCATAGTCAAGAATATGGAAATTATAGGAAAGAAAAGGCAAATCAAACGTGCATTTCATCAAAGGATGTAGTGTCAGGAGATTTTGAAGTAAATGTGGTAGACCTAGTATGAGACGAAGTGTTCGTTTGTGTGGAACTGGATACAAATATGAAATACTTCTAACATTCAAACCATTTAAGATTGTTGAAAATCTGGCCTCTCTGCTAACTAATATTGGTCGAGAGTGACCACGGAATAAATATCGTGTATGTTAAAGTGATATCTAAGAGTCGTGTGGAGGGCTTCATATGTATACATCAATGACTGAATACCATACATAAGGTTAGGTTAGGTTAGGTTTTTGATGGGTGTGAATAACATAAGTGAAAGTGATGTAAATGTGTCAAAAAAAAAATCAAGAATCATATGAAAATAATTAAAACAATCAAACAAACTATGTGATATACGCATGAAAAATGGATGAAATTTGCTAGATCAAAATTGGAAGAGTGTACCAAAATTGCAAAGGATAGATCAAAATGTCGAGTCAAGTGGAGCTATTTGTTATGCATAAATCTTAAAACGCTGAAAAAAATCGTACGTAAGCAGGAAATCACTATTGACAATACATAATTCTTAGTTAGAATAGGTTAGGTAAGGATGATTAGTTCGTTAACCCTAACATGACGTGAAGCTGATCCACATTAAATGTCTCTCAACAAAAGCAGGGGACTTCGTTCTAATGGAACAACCCAGATCAGAGGTATAATGCTACAGATGTTAACCTCCGAATGAGTCGATTATACTCTTAGGTGATGATACCGATCTAAACCTAGAAAGCCTTTACATTCTAATCTACTTATGTAAACATTGATTTAACATGGAAGTGCAATCTCACCTAATTTTCCAAAGCGAGAGAATTATAATAAAATGCTTCCATAGATAAAGACAATCCTATACACACTGAGCAAATAATTTGCATCTTGAAACAATCCATAACGGGATCCTTCTTCTTTTGAAAGAATATTCCAGTCACCTCTTTATTTTGTATATTTTTTTGCGTCAGACAGCTCACCAACAGAGGAAAATGCTAGAGTAACTATAACAGAGCGGAAGGGTACCGATAGTACAATCGCAGAAAATAACAATAAACTAATTAAATCTATGCCACGTGTAAATTGACCAACCGCGAACGACGTAGAAATGATACCAAGGTTGAAAAATTTATCATAAACGTGTCCGGTAATCAAATTTCGTGCAAGAAGGGTATGTGTTGGGTTTTAATCTTTAATACTGCATGTAAATGAATATGAAACTTAAATTTATTATCAATAAAATTATCTTATAAGTGTATAAGATTAGCATTGAAAATGCATAAATGCAATATGACATGTAATGAATCGCAATACAGTATGCCTAGCCTTGAAAAGCGAATACCAAAAGTGGCCAATATGTAAATATATATGTAAACTTTTTATTTATATAACCTATTAACATATATAACCTGTTAACATACCATATGAATAATCCGAAAAGCTGTCCGTCCGTCTGAATGAGTCACCACCGACCTCCGTTCGGCCACTTTCGCGCCGCCCACCTTCACGCCGTTGACTCCATCCAACCCCTCCCATCGCCTAAATGTTGTATGCAAACTCCCGTAGACCGGACAAAATCCGCGTTTGGACCATCCATGAAGGCTTGAACGAAAATAAACTAGTCCAACGCACACAAGTATGCGCCATTGATGTTTGCGAGACCTTAGAGCAAAATACTCAAGACACAATCATCCAAACTATAAGAAATAGCTTGCTAATTTCTTCTCTGGTAGACATGCACACATTGTCTTCAATAACGGGCTATCTCGAACCCGTTGTGTCCCCAACGGTGTCCAACATGGCTCTGCCCTTTCCATCTCTTCTTCAATGCCTTTATGCACGACCTACCCATTCCAACGGAACCCGAACTCCTGTATCAGCTCATACGCGGATGACTTCACAAAAATCATACAACACCACAAACACGAAACCGCAGCGCAGACCCCGTAAGAAGCTGAGCTCTTGAAGTCCGACTGCTGGACAACAGAATGAAGATGTCTGCAAACGAATTTTTCTCAACATTATTAACACCAGATAACGGTGAACACCGCATCCACCCCCATGTCACGCTCGACAACACTCCCACACCTCACATTCCCACTGCAACTACCCTTGGACGAACTTGTGACACGGGGATGCCATTCGAACCTCACACAAACAACATCGGCACTAAAACCAGACCACAACCACCTACGATCACTTCAAGAAATTGATTACAGCAAGCAATTCATTAGGCCAATCATCTCCTACGCAAACGTCGGACCTTGCACCCACACAACTCCCTAATCAGGATACAGGACACAGCCTTACACATCGCGATGGGATGTACACAGACCACACCCATTTCCCCTTGCATGCGAAACCCATGGTCCTCCCTCTCAAACATCATCTTTCAACGAGATTGTGCCCAGCACATCTCTGCAACAACTTATTGAACCCACGTTAAACCCACAAACATATACGCAACGCATCGTCACCACACATCGGCTCTCGCCTCACGAGCATTAGCCATCCTACAATCAACACATCTATGCACAAACAGATACCCACACTTCAAAGCTCTTGCATTGGGTGAACACAGAGTCAACACGGTCCTGCAGGGTTACTCGTCTATGGTGGACGTGGAGTCGAGGGTTGCTCAATGGTGACATGGTCCACGTCACACGGTCCTCCAGTCATGCCGGCATAGACTGGATAATGGCCCTTCCGATCTCTGTTTGCGATGCCGGGGTTCGCCAGACACGGTCGAGCACGTAATTACGACGTGCCCAGCCGTCACACCCGGCAGATTTAACCACAATATCACGTCAGTACGTGGTCTGTGAGAACGACCCGGAGACAGCATCAACTTCCTCAAGGATGTGGGCATAAAGTAAATGCTTTCACACGCTGAAACACTCGCAAAACGCATGCGCATGTCTGCGGCTCCCAGACTTCAAGTAGGCGTCGGCTGTGGCTTCTCCTCGCAGGGGGAGTAGGGATTGAACGACAACGATGGCAGGATTACGACTGCGGCACTTTCTCTCTTGCATGGTACATGGAGCTCTAACGAAACCTTCGTATGGTATTTTCAAATTGTAGTTTGATCAGTTTTATGCACCTCTCAATTCAATGTGTAATACCATGTTATTAGCAATCAACGTACAAAGCCCCCACAAGATGTCCCCTTTCTCGTAGTAATACTTTTCCAGTCTTCAAGATTATTTGTTTTCTTACTCAAGGGAGTTGGACACGACGCCCATGGGGTCTCCTGGCGGTGCCATCTTGCAAGTGCCGACGGGGTGGTAGGTGGTTGAGGTCATGCTTCTGATGAAGCAACGCCAGTAGTCGTCCGAGCCTTGCTTGAGTTGCTTGCAGCCCGGCAGCGGCTGAAGAGACATCATTATTAGAAATTTCTTATTCTGTACATTACTATTATATCTTCAGAGAAAATATACACTCTAAATGCTAAAGTACAACCAATTGTAAAGAATTAAATGCTTCATCAGTTCATTTGAGGAGTCTGCAGTTGTCGGTACAGTCATTTATACAAGCTCGAAAATATAATAATTTTCGTTGCATTATTGGAGGTAGCATGATATCTCCAAGTAAGGCATTCTATATATAAGTTTTTGATTCAGTTATCTCAATTTTAATGTATTCGTGTAAATTCAAAAACACGTTTGGGACCAGACTAGGAAGGGAAACACACTTGATAGTCTTAAAAAAATTTAGTGTGAAAGAAGACCCGCGGAATTTGTATCGTTTGAACACACTTGTTATTCCACATGTATCTAATGCAACGATCTTCAGTCTGTTTGTGGGACATTTGATCGAAACCGTTGAGAGTGCGTTAGAGAGCTTGCTCCGAAGTTTAACGCTATTAAGTATGGCCTGAAAAGACTGGCGTTGGTTAAAATGGAAACAAAATGGATTGGAAGTATTCATCTTCACGGTGATGTCAATTAAATTGAAGAGTCACAAAACATAGTAAGCTGTGACTTGATGTAAACCAGTCTTGGTGTCCTCAGAGAGTTTTGCCTCGCCAGTCGAAGCCAACACCTGTGCTGGAGGAGTTTGGCCTCTTTTCATTTATTTAAAGGCATCCACCCTTTTTCTAGTACATGAATTCAACCAGACCAAGGAACCGATATTTTCAATATTTTAAAAAAGTTACGAAGTGAACATTCTTGAGGTGTAATACATACCACCTTTTCAGTGTTGACTAGTCCTAAAGAAGAGCGACACTTTGGAAAACTGCCGACTGGTAGGATAAATATCGAACACCATGTTTCCCAATATTGGCGAGCTCGCAAATACCACATTCGGTATCTGCTCGGTTTAGAACATTAGTGATGTCCAGAACAGTAAACCATGCTCCCAGAGTATTGCACAGTTTGTGACTACACTCTATGGAAAATATCCGAAAAGTTAGAGAAAAGCATCTGATTGAAGTTGAAGCAAGCCTTGACTGCCGATACCGGAGTGCCGAACTCGTTGAATTTAACCACATAACTTTTGATCGCCTTGACTCTGCCCTCGTCCACCGCATATGCGTGCCCCATTCACGGACGCTGCACGCTTCTCTGGGCTTGATTTGTACGCTTAGAAGAAACTCTTATGGCAACGATCTACGGTAATGCTACCAATGATCTGTGTAGTGCCATAGCCGAGCTCGCAAGAAAATAATGTATCAACTCTTCAGATGATACTCCCTGCATGCAAGCGTACTCGTCCTACAGATTGATTCCAGTTGACAAAATTCCTGGTGATTGCCTCATAGGCATCGGAGAAGTTATTCGTCGAATCCTCAGCAGGGCTGTCATAAACCTCGTGAGCCCAGAACTCATGGAGGCTAATGGACCGCTCCAATTCTGTTCAGGCCAGCATGTGCGATTTGAAACCATATCGCATGGGATGAGACTTGCTGTGCGAAGATCTGCTCAGGCCAGCATGTGCGATTTGAAGCCATGGAGCATGGGATGGAACTCATGTTGTGCGAAGACTATGTTGTCGGCATCATTCTGGTTGATGCAGAAAATGCCTTCAACGCTCTTAAGAGGAAGTTAAGAGCGCCAAAAAATAAAATAGCTACCTGGCTACGGTGAATATAGAGTTTAATGGCCCGGTGCTAGTGACCGGCATATCTAAAATGCATTGGACGCTAGTCAGTCCGTAATTTCATTATAAGTCACGGAGGTTTTCGGTCGATTTAAAATATTGACTCTTATTCACTTCCAAAAGTTATGTAATTAATTTTTTGCTCAACATATTTTACATTATGCGGATGATGGATAGTGGTGAAGGCCTCAATAAAATTACAAAACTTGGTGATTATTAGCCACCATTGTAGAGGAGTCTATAATACTGAAAATTATTATAAAGTAGACGCGGGCAGACCAAGCCATACACCAACAGCAAACAATTACGCTACCTACCAAATACTTTGGCCTTTGGTTGGCTAACAGACGTGTCTCACCAGATCATGGAACCTGGCTCCGAGTTGGGTCCTCATGACTGTCGTGTTGCCGATAGCCTGCGCAAATTTAACACCTGTTCAAAGAGAAAGGGGGCAGCTGGAAAGTGTGATTACCGGAATGCGTAGCCAAACTTATTGTGACCAAACTAATAATCGGAGGTGAACCGAATTTCGGTCAGAGTCTTGCGTCTATTATTACGCAAGATAAATTCAGCTTCTGACTCGACCATCTAATGAGCCACGGGAGGACAAAACGCCTCAGAGGAACTCAATTAGTCTTCGTTAGGATAGGTTCGTTTCCCTGGCTTGCTGCTATATATCAAAATAAAGAGATTAAACAGCAAGGGAGATATGCCGCGACCTTGTCTCGGTGCCATTTTCACAGGAAACCAAGCCCACACCTCGTTCTCTCTCCGACACATGCGCTGCATCAAACATAGAAACTGGAGAGCTCGCAATGAATATTCGCTCGCTCCATACCAACGTATCAACACCCTTAAAATTATTGCACGTGTTCCTCAAGTTAGAATTTGAGTTTGTTTGAGTTTAATTTGAGCCATAAAGCGTCCAAATTTGTTCAATATTGTCGAAGCCTCAACATTATGGAGACCCCATTTACAACAAGGCGTGAAAGTCAAATAGGGGAAAAAGGATCAGTTCAGAGCTCGATTTTGGAAAAAAATACACTTTCGAAAATGGCCGACGTGGAGGTCTGCATTTGGTATTCCTCGTACATTGTTTGCATAATTGACCTATCGTAAGCATTCTGAATATTAGTATGGAAATTGTCTAGACGGACGCTAGCAAGATAAGAGGCCTTTTGTGCCGAATAGGTCAAGGGCTAAAAATTGGAATAAAGAGAGAGTCAAGATTCTGACAAAATATGTTTATGGTCACAGCTGAGACGAAACTATTCTTACATTGATAATAATAACAAAATATGTATACAGTTACTGAAAATAGATACAACTGCTTGAACCTGTTTAATATCCTCATTCGACCTTTGAGGAAGAGTTCGACATCATCGGGATGGCTGAGGAAGTTAGGGTCGATGTTAGGAGGGTCCAAGGGGTTGTTGGAGCGGAGGGTGATGGAGCCTCGACTCTTGGGTACAGTCAGCATCGGTCCGATAGAGAAACCTTCCCGTCCTTGGATGGGGCGGAAGTATTCCTCGAAAACCTAGAAATTGCCAGATCTTTGATACTCATGTGCACTGAACGTATGAATGAGCATAACGCATTGTATGTGTGTATGCAGTTTACATTTGTTGCAACTATGTCTCAAGCCTTTCATGTGAATTGGTTGACGAGACCAGATTACTCGAAAAAAAAATCCCATTTGTATCTATTAATATACTGAATGAAGGTTTAACCGGCGTATTATTCAACAGTTTTTGTATAAATAAGATCCTATCAAGGTATGTGAAAATGTAGTGCATTACTTTCTTTCATGAACACAAGCATGTGCCGTCTCCTACCTCTTGCTTGAAGCCGATGGAAGGGGATATGATCAAGCCGTAGTCCCCAGCGATGTTGAGGGCCACTATCAGGAACTGCATGTCCGGGAAGGCAGGGTCCGGGCCGGCGCCGAGGTGGGCCCAGGCGTTGCCCTCTATTCCGTGCGGGGCGCTGAGAGGGCCTGAGGGAGGATGGTTGGAGCAGATATTTTTAAATGAATACCTTGTACTATAATGTGCACAGTGCTGTTAACCAGAATACTCATGGACGCTAAAAGGAAGTATACGGAGGCACAAAAATAAATTAGAAGGAAAGAGCTGCGTATACGAAGCGAAATGCACGTGGGCTGTTCAATAAACAGATTACGACAGAATTATCATGAGCGAAAAAGATGTCATGAGAGACGCCGAGTCGAAATTTATGTTGTTAATGCTTAATCCTAGTTCCTCCTGCTCTGAAGGAGCCACAGCCAGGCACCCAGCTTGGTGGGACTGTTTCAGCTGGTGCAAACCTCTAAATTCTTCCTACACCACAGAGGAAGTCTGTCAATTCTGTCGCTCCGAGCGTTCCCACAGATCACGCGCCGACGTGATATTTTTGTTGAGCCTGCCGGGTGCGATGGCTGGACACTACGTCAAGACGTGCTCAACCGTATATGTAAGGTGAACTCCGGCATCGCAGTCAGAGATCGGAGGGGCCGTTACCCAGTCTATGCTCGTATGAAGATCATTTGGTGCCCGCAACTCAGTCGTGACAGGTGAACCCCGTCACCCCTAGGTAACGCCTATTCCAAGTCCACCTCAGGTGGGTAGCTGTATCTCTGTGTGTCTACCTCAGGTGTGTGAGCTGTGAAGCGTGTGTGTATCGGGAGATGGTAGTGTAAAAAGAGTTGGAGTGTGCTGCCGGTGTTTTATCTAGGCTGCAATTGGTTTGACGTGGGTTAAATAGGTGGTGGCAGGGATATGCCGGGTCCGCAATCTTGTTGCAAAATTGTGTTTTTCGTATAAAGATTAACTGTATTCTTTGTAGGGAATTAATGTGTGTGGGTGTAACGTCAGAGAAGCAAGCAATGTTTTCATAGGAGATGATGGGCCTGATGAATTGTTTTGTATAGTGTTGTTAATGATTCTATGGAGTGACCGTTGGAGGTTGTTGTAAATTCCTGGGCCTTTTCAGTGTGGGTTTGACTTTAGTGCTGATAATGCCATTTTCGCGTCATACGTTACTCCAAGGATACCTGCAGTGGGACTGTGTGGTATGAGACTGTTGTCGAGGTTGACATAAGGGTGGCTGCGGTGTCACTTATCTGCTGTCAATAGTGTGAGGGATGATTTGTTTGTGGACACACTCATTCCGTTGCCCGCAGCCAGGCTTCGAGGAAGTACAGGTACCACTGCTGGAGGTGTGGAGCTGCAGTTTCACGTTTCCGGTGCTATGTGATTATTGCGAGTTCATCCGCTAGGCAGGTCGTGCATGAATGCATTGAAAAAAAAGGACAGAGCCCTGTGGGACACCGTTGGGGAAGTGGCGAGTCCGAGATAGCTTGTTTTTGTAGACAGTGTGTGCATGTCTGCCACAGAAGAAATTAGCGAGCCCCTCGCTGGTTGGATGGATGTACGTGTTAAGTATTTTGTTTAAGAGGACGTGTCGTGGAACTGTGTCGAATACCTTTGTAATATCAATGCCACATATCAGGGTGCGTTTGGATGGTTTCGTTCAGCCCTTCGTGGATGGTCTGAATGAGGTTGGTGATGTGTGCGGTTGTGGAGTGTTGCGTCCTGAAACCGTATTGCGTAGAGGAGAGTGGGATATGGACATCAATTTTGTTAAAAACCGGTCTCACCAAAATGTTCGAGGATTCGGGGGAAGTAAGATAGGTTTGTATGAAGCTGGATCTGTGAAGCTGTGATGGGTTTCAGGATGCTATGATATTCGCTCATTTCCAAGTCTTGGTTACTGTCTCGTATAGAATGGAAAGAATGAAAATGTCTGCGAGAGACGTGATGGCGTGTGGACCAAGGTGTTCAAGGTAAATTATTGATATTCCGCCGGAGCCCGTTGGTGATTAGAGTTTTTGGTCTGCCTCAGGACTGGTGTAAGGGAAGGGTCAATGATTGGGTCAATCTGTTATTTGTGTAACGGTTTGAGTATCCTCTTATCGTCTAGATGGTGTGGCGGGGGCCAAGTGTAAACATAGTGTTGGTGGAGTATATGTGATTGTTGTTGGTTTGATGGTATGGTGTGGGTGTTGGGTGGGAGGAATGTCTCATGTGTGTCTACATACGTGGTTGTTGTTTTGATGATGATGTTCAGCAATAAATTACTCTTGATCATAAATGTCGGCATCTATTTCTGAGTTAAGTGTTTGAATCTACATGATTCTGTCGTTGGTGGTGGGTAAATTATCGAGAAAGTTCCGTTCCTGAATTTTGCGCTCAATGTGAACCGAGAAAAGTGTATTGAAGCACTGATGTGAAGGATTTCGTGGCTATGTCAATGGATGTGAATCGAGTGTAGTCAAAGTCTGGTTCAGCGGTTTGTATTGATGTCGTGTGTTCGTCCCAGTCCGCTTTCTCGTAGCTACGAAAAGTATGAGGAGGCTAGGTGTGGGTCAAGGATCGGAGTTAACAATTGATAACTATTGTAAGGTGGTCAGATGTCATGACATGGCGGAGGGCCCATTGACGATTTAGAGGTCTGGCCGAACAGCGAAATCTATGCCAAGTGAAGAAGTGAAACGAAATGTTCACGATTGCTGAATAAAATGAGATTTTTTTTTTTGGAGCCTCATATATAGAGCATGAGAGCTGTGAAGTCAAGGTAAACGAGAGAGCAACAATTGAATCGAGGGGTAGGCACTTTGAACTCCGAAGCCTTCACACCAAAACTGAATCACAAGAAAAATATGGAACATGTAGAGGAAATCGGCAAGGAGTAAGGATAGAGAGCGACCCAAGAGACGAAATACGCATTTCCAGTACTGCAAGGTCGATATTGGGCGATATTTTGTATTTGTTATTGTAAGACAGAAGCAGGAGATGTGCAAAATGTGTAGAAGAACAATAAACTATACTAAGCTTCAGTGCACCAGGTGCAGACATTCAAACAAGCTTGAAGGACAGGATTCAGTTGTCACTGGGCATGGTAGAAGATGCACGATTAGCTTACGTGTCCAATACCATATTGCTAGGTAGTGGGCGAGGACAATGTTGAGCATATTGGAAGATTTAGCTCATTGATTTAGAGTGCACGACGGGAAATTCATTTGGTGTTGCTGTATGCGGACTGAATTTGCTGCAATTTGCAATATATGGGTTGAGAAGTTCAGGGTTGAGGAGCGTGAAGCCTGTTCAGCGAAGCTATATTGTGCAATATATGGTGTCACCGGACAAGTCCAGGGTTGAGAAGCGTGGAGCCTGTTCAGTGCCGCTATATAGTGCGATAGGTGGTGTCATCAGACATGTTCAGGGTTGAGAAGTAGTAGTAGAAGTAGCAGTAGAAGTTGTTTCTGTTTCTCACCGGAGCCTCGACGAGACATAAATGCAGGCTCCCTCGTAAGGCGATTGAAGAGTAGCAGTTGCCTCTGTGCTCCATCGGAGCTTCAACGTGAAGTCATAGCACGTTCCCCCGTCGGGCGCATTGGTTCGACGTAGATTCAGAGTAGGCTTGATGTAGATTCCGAGTAGATTTAACGTAGATTCCGAGCAGGCTCAACGTAGATGCCGAGCAGGTTTAACGTAGATGCCGAGCAGGATTAATGTAGATTTCGGGTAAGTTCAACGTAGATACAGAGTAGGTTAAAGTAGGTAGCGTAGGAGAAGGTTTAACGTAGACACCGAGTAGGTCTATCATGTATTCCGAGTAGGTTCAACGTAGAGTAGTCGTCGCATGCTCCCCCGCAGGCCGTGCTGGTCTAACGCAGCACCAACGAGAGAGTGACACCGTACACTCGCAAGCAAGAGAGGGACACCGCATACTCGCCAGCAAGCGAGTGACACCGCATACTCGCCAGCAAGAGAGTGACACCGCATACTCGCCAGCAAGAGAGTGACACCGCATACTCACCAGCAAGGGATGACATCTTATACTCATCAGCAAGGGATGACACCGCATACTCACCAGCGAGGGAGTGACACCGCATACTCACCAGCGAGGGAGTGACACCGCATACTCACCAGCGAGGGAGTGACACCGCATACTCACCAGCAAGAGAGTGACACCGCATACTCACCAGCCAGAGAGTGACACCGTATATTCATCAGCTAGAGAGTGACACCGTATACTCACCAGCAAGGGTTACACCGTATACCCACCAGCAAGAGTTACACCGTATACCCACCAGCAAGAGTTACACCGTATACCCACCAGCAAGAGTTACACCGTATACTCACCAGCAAGAGTTACACCGTATACTCACCAGCAAGAGTTACACCGTATACTCACCAGCAAGAGTGCCACCGTATACTCACCAGCAAGAGTGCCACCGTATACTCACCAGCTAGAGTGCCACCGTATACTCGTCAGCAAGAGTGCCACCGTATACTCGTCAGCAAGAGAGTGCCACCGCATACTCGCCAGCAAGAGAGTGACACCGCATACTCGCCAGCAAGAGAGTGACACCGCATACTCGCCAGCAAGAGAGTGACACCGCATACTCGC
>SDVV010005180.1:0-19444 GCA_016164225.1 Gammarus roeselii | reverse complement strand
TATAAAACTACAGAGTCAAGTGGATAGATTTGATAAGGATGAAGGTTAAAAAGGTATGAAACGGGGAAAAACAGGTTAAGATAGGTTAGGATGGGTTAGGTTTAGTGCCCCTCTACAATACAGACCTAGAGTGAAAAATGCCACAGTGGATCTGTTGAATGCTCGAATAAGACGTGTATTTTGAATTAGACTGCAGTCTAATAACAAAGCATGAATTGATCAATAACTTCCAAATGTCTAAACTGCAAACGTCTTACAAACATATATAAAAAAACGACATGCAGGAATAAACATCAAATAAAGACCTGCGATTGGATAACGTAATTGAGATGTACATTCAATTATTGAAGAATTTCAACACTAACACTCAACACAAATCCGGTAGATTAGTTCACCAAGACAACTTGGAACCGGACTAAAATGCAGTGTCGATAGGTAAAACCTACCAATTTTTGAAGCATTACATCCAATTAAGCGTATTTTATACCCACATTCCATGAAACTAGGCGATAAATGTACAACAAGAACTAAAAAATAGCTAAATAAGATTCTCTACTCTACCCTAAGCAACAATGATTAACTATTATATACGGTGTATCCTACCACACCCAGATGATAAATCCTAGTCCAATATCCAACGTGATCTGGTTCATGGATAAGAATATATACAAATATAACAGCTATACTAAAAATATCTGACATTTAACGCAGAGTTCATGAGAATAATGTTATTTTTACTACGATACCATTCAAATCTTTACTAAATTCCTAGACCTAACTGATGCCATGCCTCTAGCAGTACAAAATCAATGCCCATTCTGTCATAAAAATGAACTCTATAATGCTTTACTAGGTCACTTCTCAGCAATCTACCACTGATATATAACAAATTTAGAGGAAACACCCTGTCATGATACGATGCCACAGACGTACCATGCATCTGTTAACCCATCGTCTCCGAACAGCCTCGAAAAAAGATACATCCTGGACATAACCAAAATCTAGACACATGTACAGTGGTCAAGAACGAGTCTCAGAGAGTGTGTGGCAATAAAAAGCTAGGCTTCTGTTTACTGATGACTTAAGTAAACCACTACAACGATGAGTAGCTTGTCGCATAACCTCACTAACAAACCCATGGAACTTATGATCAACGTCTACAAGGCCATACATAATTCATGTTGAACAAAGATGAACTGCAAAATGACAACCAAAGAGTGTAAATAATCTCTACACAAGGAGTCCCCTCCATCCAGTAAATTATCATCTAAACGCTGCACTATACACATGCTAGGGTTCAATCACGAAAATTCCCCATAGATGCAGTTCAGACATACCTCTCTTAAACATACATTCACATGATTTTCGTGGAAAAAAAAACATAACATCAACAATATATACATAAATAGCTAAATAAGATTCTCTACTCTGCTGTAACTGACAATAAAATTGTACTACACTGGATATTCATCCCAGTAAATCGGTCTATTTACACAAACAAGCATAAACAGAACGAACTTTTGCCTAGGGGACTCTCCAACTTCTACTAAATGTTGAAGAATGGTCGTACAATAAATATACAAAACCTTAACAGCAAGACCAAGTTTGTAACAAATCGTCTGTTCTATATCTATAATAACCACGTTAAGTATTGTATCAGAATGAAAGAAGATATATGAAACACTAAAAATGAACAGTATGTAACAAAATTACACCTGAAATAATGTTCTATATTGTAGATACATACGTAATATGTCCTCAATTGTATAAATAACCAACAGATTTCTTTGAAGATGGAAATTCAACAGAGAAGCTACAAAACTGAAAGACCTATACTAAAACTCACGAGTTATAACAAAACAAGAAGATTAATTCTCTACCAAACCCAAAACATACATTAAAAACGTGTTGAATGAGAATGAACTAGCATTTGACCAAACAAACAAGAAATGTGAATAAGATACCAAGACATGCAGGTGACATAACTGAAAACCTATAGTAAATACGATATAGTACATACAAAAATCAAATAAAATTGGCCACAACTTCTGTCCAAAACACAGATAAGTTAACATCTTTTTAACTAAAGTAACTAAGGCTAAATCGTAACAGATGTGTCATATATACATATAAAACTACCACAGTGATGCAACAACCGACCTATTATGACTGAAATAATGTGGAAGATGCAAACCTAAAATACCCTAAAATGACTAAAACTGTATGAGTTAACTGATCGAAATTACAAAAACAACATGAATTCAAAATAAATCAATCGATCATTACTAGGTATACAACACATAATATTTTAATATATAGTAAATCCATGTCGTTCAGGTATTTTCGCTATTGGAAAACTGCGTCAATGGAACACTGATATAAATGTTTCAGAACTGGATAATGCAATATGGGTTAGAAAGATTTTCGTAACGAAGATACGGCATCCCAAGAAAAAAAAATACAATAACCGCAAACAACCTGACAAATAACACATACTACTTCTATAGATCTTAAATACATATGTAATAAAAAGATGGGAAACACAGAACCTTGCCTTCAATCCTACCTACAGGCTGGTACAAACAGGGCTGTTCGCACACTAAGGCTACAAATTGAGTTATAAGACATGCTTACCACAGTAATCCTATATAAGAAAATATAGTGATAAATGAACAAAATATACAAAAATATCCCAAGCCCCCACCGCTACGAACCCACCAATCAAGCATCGAATAAGTTAATTATACTCTTAAGTGATTCTTCTCTAGGAATGATCCAGTCATCCTGTAAATATTGTATCTATTTTCCTTCATCGGTTAGCTCACAAAGAAATACGAATGAATGGGTTACTACAAGAGTAAGTAAAGCTTAGCGCAAGAGTACTGATTAATACAATCGGATAAAAATAGCAATAAACCAGTTGAATCTTTGCTACGAGAAAATTGATCAACAGCGAGCAACGTAAAAAATGATATCGTGGTTGAAAATTCATCATGAAGGTGTCCGGAAAGTGGGGCTTTTTGAAATATAATACTACATATAAGTTATTATCAAGAAAAATTATCTTATAAATGTATGTTTATCAATACCCCCCAAAAAACATTCAGAGGACACAGCATTGAAAATGCTATATGACATGCAACAAAGATACAATATCCCCTATGCATTGAAATGCTAATACCCTAATGTAAATATATAACCCGTAAACGTGTATAAGCTTCCCGCTCACTGACCCCCGTCCTATCCTACGCCCCCCGCCCCCCGTTTCTGCGCGAACCCCTGTACGGCCGCTTGAGTCAAGGTTGAAGCATCGCGCCCACCAAAATGACTCTAGAATGTCGTTTTAGGCTCATTTTATACTACTTTTGTTACTTCATTTAGGGCATTGAACTTTTGATAGAGAAGTTTAGGTTGTTATATGTTTATTTACAAGTACGGTACAGTTAGTTTTTGCTACAATATCCAACAGCGGGGTGCAGCATCATTACTCCATGCCACAATATCCAGCAGCGGGGTGCAGCATCATTACTCCATCCTACAATGAAAGGTAATGAATTGAGATATCCAGCAGCGGGGTGCAGCATCATTACTCCAAGCTACAATAAAAGGTAATGAACTGAGTAATTCAGCCGAGGTGTGCAGCATCATTACTCTATGCTACAATGAAAGATAATCAAGTGAGGTATCCAGCAGCGGGGAGCAGCATCATAACTCCATGCTACAATATCCAGCAGCGGGGAGCAGCATCATTACTCCATGCTGCAATTCAAGGTAATAAAGTGGGGTATCCATCAGCGGGGTGCAGCATCATTACTCCATGCTACAATGAAAAGTAATGGACTGAGATATCCAGCAGCGGGGTGCAGCATCATTACTCCATGCTACAATATCCAGCAGCGGGGTGCAACATAATTACTCCATGTCACAATATCCAGCAGCGGGGAGCAGCATCATTACTCAATGCTGCAATATCCAGCAGCGGGGAGCAGCATAATTACTCAACGCTACAATATCCAGCAGCGGGGAGCAGCATCATTACTCTATGCTACAACGAAAGATAATAATGTGAGGTATCCAGCAGCGGGAAGCAGCATCATAACTCCATGCTACAACGAATTGTAATGAACTGAGATATCCAGCAGCGGGGTGCAGCATCATTACTCCATGCTACAATACCAAGCAGCGTGGGGCAGCATCATTACTCCATGCTACAATATCCAGCAGCGGGGAGCAGCATCATTATTTCATGCTACAATGAGAGGTAATGAACTGAGATGTCCAGCAGTGGGGTGCAGCATCATTACTCCATGCTACATGAAAGGTAATGAACTGAGATATCCAGCAGCGGGGAGCAGCATCATTATTTAATGCTACAATGAAAGGTAATGAAGTGAGGCTTCCAGCAGCGATGAGCAGGATCATTACTCCATGCTACAATGAATGGTAATGAACTGAGATATCCAGCAGCGGAGTGCATCATCATTACTCCATGACACAATATCCAGCAGCTGGGAGCAGCATCATTACACATAACGTCCCAGGTTGGAATGAACGAGCACGAGAACTGAATTATGTTGTACGAGACGCCGTATTTAATTGGGATATTGCTGGAGGGCCTCGGGGAGGTCAACGGTTTCGTAGAGAACTCGCGTTCTTGAGAGAGAACTAGCAACAGTTGCGTGCGCAGGCTCTTATAGCAAAATTGCGAGAAGGTAAATGTACAGATTTTTGGAAATAAATTTGGTCACTTAATCCTAAAAAGGAAGCACTTCCACGCGGGGGCGGGCGTAACTGGGGAAGCAAGCATTGCAAGGGTCTGGGGGGAGTATTTCCAGCATATTGCTAATTCTGTTGACACGGAAGAGAATAGAGGTTGGGTGCAAAACGCCCTCGATAATGTTCCTGCTGTTAACGAAATGGTTTCGGTGGCAGAGGTTAGAAGCATTGTCAGAGGCCTCACAAATTACAAAGCTGTTGGAATTGACAACATACCGAGTGAAGTGTTCAAGAATGCTTCCCATAGACCGACTGCAGTGCTTGCTCTCTTCCTTTCGGGCTGCACTCATGTCAAGGAGCTACCAAGAGAGGTAATGCATGTAACTGTGGTTCCTCTTCTGAAATGTAAAACAAAGGACCCTTCTGATATAAATAATTATCGCCTCATTGCTATTGCCACATCAATTTCTAAGGTTCTTGAGCAGGTTATTCTTGCAAGATTGCAAACTTCTCTGTCTACCGCAAAAAGTAAGTTTGGATTCAATGAAACCATGGAACTGAAATGGCGATATTCGCATTGAAACAAACTGTTGAATATTACAGATGTAGAGACTCGCCTGATTTTCTGTGTTTTTAGACGCTAAGAAAGCTTTCGATAGAGTAAACCATTGGACTTTGTTCAGAAAGTTAATTGAGAGAGGAGCCCCTCTTCATATTGTGCACTTGCTTCTATTTTGGTACAGGGAACAGGAATTCTTAGTGCGACGGGGTAGTTCGAAATCGGCAACTTATCATTGTGAAAACGGAATTAGGCAAGGAGGTCAGCTATCGCCACTGTTGTATAACGTGTACACTGATGAGTTGAATTACCTTCTAAGTAGAGAAAACGAAGGGTGTCATGTCGCCAACTGTTGACACATTTAGACGGCTGTTGCAGGTCCCTCGCTCGACGTCAGCGAGCAGGGTTTTTGCTAAATATCAATCAGATCACATCAAGGTACTGTTCCGTAAAGCGGCACACAGCCTTATGACTCGACCTATGAACTCCCCAAATGAAATCCTCGTTGCAATCTGCTCTGGTGATGCGCTCGCTGCCTCGTCATTGTTAAGGCGATGGAGAGAATTACTATACGCATAGGCAGGATAGAGTTGTATGCCGTAACTTGTTCTTAGTTGTGTGCAGTAATTTTATATCTTTGTTCTCACTGGAACCCTAAAATAAGATGTCTCAATTGTAAAACTATGCCCATGATGGTTGTCAATAATTTTTTTATTATTATTACTATTATTATTATTACTCCATGCTACAATGAAAGGTAATGAACTGAGATATCCAGCAGCGGGGTGCAGCATCATTACTTCATGCTACAATGAAAGGTAATGAAATGAGATATCCAGCAACGGGGTGCAGCATCATTACTCCATGCTACAATGAAAGGTAATGAGCTGAGATATCCAGCAGCGGGGTGCAGCATCATTACTCCATGCTACAATGAAAGGTAATGAAGTAAGGTATCCAGCAGCGGTGTGCAGCATCATTACTCGATGCTACAATATCCAGCAGCGGGGAGCAGCATCATTACTCCATGCTACAATGGAAGGTAATGAAGTGAGGTATCCAGCAGCGGGGTGCAGCATCATTACTCGATGCTTCAATCAATGGCACAAATATATCCGTGGATTCTCAACATATCCTAAGAATTCTGAGTATTTGCATCAAAATACTTCACACTTTATATAATTGGTAGTTATCTTGATTCGGTTAGAAGAGCTTTTCAAGTTCACTATTAACTTCATTAGCTAATAACTGTGCGTAAATGATGTTATGTGCTCTGACGTTAGTTAATATTAAATACCCAGATTGTATGGTTAATGCGGCATGTTATGTTGATGACTGTCGCATAATAAAAGGACAGTTCATTTAAAATGATCAGAGTTTGATACTTTTTTATCAGATAACAACTTACGTGCGTCGAAAACTCACCTCCTGCTCCACACTGGCCATAACATGTTAATAAAAGATGTTACAAGCCACCATGGATTGCGCGCAGACAGTGGGTCTCCCCCACCAATCCTGCAAGATTGTTACTACGTCCAAGGATAGTCTCCATTTGGTGCCGAAATAATCGTAGCACGAGTGCTCTAAAAGGCTCGGGTGTGACAAAATTCGGCGATAATGCAAGCTAAAATTGTTTCCCTCAATCGTTCAAGTTTATATACCGTGTTTATAGTGCACTTGAATTACCATGCTTGAGCTCTGCCCCATGCAGGGAAAATGTGCACAGAAACAAGAATACAAAATAAGGTATGAGTCGTAAATGAATGTTGCATGACATACCATGTGCTACTAAAGAGCGATGTACCAGTCTTACCAGTGTTACTCGAGACGAACCTTCAGCGACCAGTGACGCAACACAGGTGGCCTAGAATAATTGTAACTTTCTCTCACACACGACGTTCTGAAGCGAAATCGAAAAAAATCAGTTCGAGGTACACACGTTTATTATATAACATGAAGAAGTAAATGATGCCAGTGATTGATTATCGAACCAAGATTCTCACCGTGATGTTATTTCGTAGCTATAACAAACGGTGTCAGAGTGGGGAGCGAGGTGAGTGATTGTTTCACATTGAAAGTGGGACTGAGACAAGGCTGCGTGATATCTCCCTGGCTGTTCAACCTCTATATGGATGGAGTGGTCAGGGAGGTGAACGTGAGTGTGCAGGGTCGTGGTTTGGAACTGTTGGAAGCGAATGGGCGGGGTTGGCAGTTGAGCCAGTTGCTATTTGCCGATGATACGGCCCTGGTTACGGATTCGGAGGAGAAGCTATGTAGGCTAGTGTCTGAGTTTGGTAGAGCGTGTGAGAGGAGGAAGCTTCGAGTGAACGTTGGTAAGAGTAAAGTAATGAGATGCTCGAGGACTGTCGATGCGAGCAAAATTAGTGTCACCCTAAATGGAGAGCTCATGGAGGAAGTTCAGTGTTTTAAGTATCTGGGCTCCCATATGGAGACAACTGAACTAGTGGAAACTGAAGTGAAGGTGCAAGTGAAGGAGGGATGTAAAGTGTTGGGTGCACTAAAGAGTGTAATGAGCTCTAGGACGTTAGGAATGGAAGCAAAGAGAGGGCTGTATGAGGGTGTTGTTGTCCCAACTGTACTCTACAGAGCTGAGGCTTGGGGGGTGAGAGATTCGCGTGTACTGAGATGGTTCGGGCACATGTAGAGGATGGATGAAGGGAGATTGGTGAAAAGGGTGATGAATGCGGAGGCGAGTGGTCGCAGGCCTAGAGGTAGACCGGAGGTTGGGTGGATGAATGGTCTGAAGCAGGCGTTGGGAAGGAGAGACATGAATGTGGAGGTGGTGAGAGAGCGTGCAATGAACAGGCGTTGAACAGGCGTTGATGGTTGATTTTGACGCTGCTCTGATGTGCTTTTGCCGCCCTCGGCATCCCGCTGTCGGAATGGTCGTGGGTCGGGGGGTGGTCATTTGCGGCTATTATGACGCATCGGGGGTAAACCAGTGAAAACTGTCGGGCCCTGCTGCTGACGACGGTTCCTCGGACTGCACTCGGGACCCAGAGTGTGAGTTGAGGGGCTACCGGCCGGACCCTTTAGCACAAAAGGGCTAAGTTGTGTGAGTGTGAGCGTACGAGAGTGTGAGGTGCGCCTTGCCGTCGGCCACCCCCCTTTATGGGAGATGCGGCCTAGTGTCTGTATCTGTATCTGTATAACAAACGGTTGGTACCGGATGAAGCATTGTTGTCCTGTTCTCAACAGTTTGTGAAAATCTTGTTTGCAATACATGTTAACAGTTATTTGTTGTCCCCTTAGGAGAACGAGCGAGTACTGTGCAGTCGAATAATTTTGTATTATTGAGAGGCCAGTATTAGTGGTCACCAGATGATGTAATTGGCCTTGGTGCTGTATATTGTACTGATCAACTGGACGTACATAGTCCACCACATGAACCGATCATACCTGCAACCAGCACCTGTTTATTACCTGTTAACATAAACTTTATTTGTTTTGCAGCATCTAAATATGAAAGGTAAGATTCCAGTTTGAACTCAGAAACAATTTACCGCTCCGCCGGATTGTTCGTACATAACATGAACTCTAATTAGGGAGACGTTGGTGTGATTAGTTACAATGAAGCCTGAAGGAGATGTGATAACAATAATATTATTTCGTGGTCAATTACATTTGCAAATGCAAAAAAATATAGAAATAACATTTGATTGAACTACTCCCCTAGTGCTTGTAACGAATGTATTGCATAACATGATAACTTCAGAGGGGAGGAGACATTTTCCTCAAAATTACTTTTTAAAACTTTCTCTGTTTTATTTTCGGGAGAAAAAATATGACATATGCTTTTGATATTCCACAATACGATTCCAATGATGTTATGATAGCTTCAAAACTGCGGAAGATACGTAAAGAAACTCATAAAAAAAAATCGAAAGAAATATTGACTGAATGACTTACAAGCTTTAAAGCTGCGATACATTCCTCAAGGCGTTACAAAGCTTTGACAGACGTTTATTTTTTGCAATCGAAATCCGAAACCCTTTGGAATGACATAAGGCACTCGTCATTCTGCAACCAAAACCAAAGGCACTGTACAGAGAATATATGATTCGCCGTTTGGGCAGGGAAACATGCATGACTCTCTGATGTTGAGTTGATCGTGGCTAATATCAGAAAAAAATATAGCGGAACCCAGCGCTTTTTATCAATATATATCACTTTCCCAAGCGTTAGGCTCGCGAGATTCTCTAAGTTCCTGTTTCAGGAAGTTGCAGGTCTCTAATGTTAACAGGAATTCATCGACACGAACAAATTTCTCCCTGCTGTGAAGCGATTGAAGGGCATCCAGGGATTGTGCAGGGCTGCGCAGTCAAGGACTCACACGACTGGAAGACGCTGATGCAGGCGCAGTGCAATGCGACAAAGGGGTTGCAGTGGGCAACCTCTGAGAAGGTGAAGTTCCTACAGTTAGATATTGGTGCTTAGAGATCAACAGACGATCATTTGTTTGACAATTTATCTTCTTTAAAATGTATGGGGCCCAGGATCATGCCAGTCGACACTCACGATGAATTTGTTTCAAGTGTTTTGTTGTAGAGATTTGTTCGATTGGGAATAAAGAGAACACCTTTATCTAATGAGCAACAAATTTTGAAAAAACGAATACACTTGAAATGCTAACACGAGATTGAAACATAAGTACGAGATTGTTGAAAGCTATCTATATTCATAAATTAATTCAATTTGCATACCCCCTTGCCACAAATAAATGGGGTGGCTCAGTGTGGCGGGCGGCAAGAGGTGCTGATCACATACATACAATACGCTCACACTCATACCATACTTACCTTATTCAATAAATAATTTGAATATGAATGTGAAATAACCATGTAATGGGTATATGATTAAGAGTGAAGGCAGTCAAATACAAAATAAATTGTATGTTTGTTTAATTTAAAGCTACAAGTAAATAGATGACTTATATTCATCATCAATAATCGTACGTAGGCCCTTAAAAGGAAAGATTTGTATTTATTTTAACTAATTTCCAACAATATATACAGAACTCTTCTTGCCACATATTATCTCGACCAACCGAAGTGCAATAGGCGCCAGAAATAAAGACTTTAGCGCGTTTTGTTTCCGATATCCCTGAATGGAGATTGTATGTTCATATGTACGTCGTTGGTTTCTTTAATGTCTAGACGGAACAGCGATATGTATATACATGTTTAAAAACGTACAATCTCTATGCATGGATGTAGAAAACTAACACAAAAGACCCTGCATTTGGCGTCAATAGTACATACTTTCTACACGAATAATATAACAGGATTGACCAGACCAAAGAAAATTTGGGGTACGAATTTTGAAGGATGGTCCTGGCTGAATATCTGAAATAGAAAAAATGCGAAGGTGTTTTTCAGATGTACAGGCATCAAAATGTTATTAGGTAGGTAGCTACAACCAACTGTGCACTGTGAAATCATAGCAAACAATGGATGTGAAAAGGAATCACAAAACAGATGGGCTTTAGCTTGTTCGGGTTTTGGGATAAGTAAATATTTCATACGGTCATCAATTGGTATTTCATAATAGCTCACATCTCTCCCAGTATCGTTAGGACCATAAAAAGGAGTTCCTATGATATAAACAATAAAAACACTAGAATGCGTTCATGTTTACTGGTAGGGATAAAAACTTGGGCCGAAGTCTCAGAGTCTCACATAGTTTACATACAACAAGTAAAAAGGGTGATTACAGACCCAGAAATCTCAGAAACTGATATTATTAATATTCCCCCCGTATGATACCTACCATCGACAAACGTGTGTGAATGAAATATTAGGAGAAACGGGTTCATATAAATGAACATTCTACTGAAGTGCTTTTTAGGAGCAAAAGAAGCCCCAGTGACCAGCTTCACCATCAGCGGTTGGGTGTCAATGGCGAAAGCTGGTATCAACGTACAGCGCTAAATCTCGCAGCGTTTTCCTCAGGATTATTTATCTGGTCTACCCTCGAAGTTAGAGTACGCCGCTTGTGACGTCGAGAGTACTGTGCTCGAGGCCTTGGGTTAAGAGAGGCATTGAATAGCGTGCCTCCACTTATTTGGAAGTAACATTATAAAGAGGTTATTATCTCGTGTTTCTTCTTTAATAAACTAAACCAAGTTGCCGATCATAACAAGGTGAATAATCGTTGAAACTTCCCCTTAATTCTCTCAGTACAAATAGTTCCCGCAATTTTGTGTGGTGCGCTCACATTTGTTCGATCATCGCAAGTTAGGCGCTCAGCGCCTGATTGGAGTGATTTTCCTGTATTTGAATATTGGTAATTAGAAGAAAAATTCAAATAACGAGTGGAGTGGTGGCATCTTGTATAAATACATCGATCCCAGGTTGTGTTAAGAACGTAAGGTACGGTAAGCTTTTACCTGTCGGACCACTAATAGCAGTCAGTCAACAGCAAGAAAGTTATGAATTTGCGATGTGATTTAAGCTCTGGCTAATATCAAAATTTATATCAACAGTAATTGCGTCCGTTGGCAGATTCTAGATATCCGGTTTTATTAATCTGTCATCGAGAATTGAAGCCCCGTATCTTCTTCAAGACTGCTCCCGCCAAAATATGTACTATTTCCAAATAGAAGGATCCACACAATCTTGTAATCAGAAGCCGAATCTTTAACTTGCATTCAAATGCATGTCCCATGTCTAGTTTTTTTATTAAGTTCAATCTAAGATAAAGTGGCGGTATACACAGAAAACGTCATTCCTATAACACTAGAATTAAGAAGAAAAACATGACGACGGCGGGAGACCATGAAGGATCTCCTTTATGTAGAGCAACTAAAGAGAAAAATTTCCATCATATGTTTTTTAGCCTATTCCATGACATTCACAAGCAAAACATTATGGTGTGCTTGATTATTTTGCCTGAGTTTATTCTTACATGAGATGCGAAAATACAAAGTGTTCATTGAGAAGAGTTCCTCGTGAGAGAGGTTCGTCATGAGAGGAGTTCGTCGTGAGAGGGGTTCGTCGTGAGAGGAGTTTCTCGTAAGAGGGGTTCCTCGTGATGCAATTTTTTTTAAGTACTCATAAATCATATATTCCCTACAAATTCGACGAGCTCAACAGCAGATCCCATGTATCAATATACTATGATGTTGAGTGCCCCAAGCTTTGAATTTTTGAACAATGTGCTGAGCGTTTTAAAAATATAATGGATACGCCACCTTAGAGCATTATCCAAAAATATTTCATCTAGTTTGTGGTTTATTTAAAGTATTTGTATTCTTGATTTAGTATGGGAGCAGCAATTATTTCGAAACATAAAAAAAAACATTTCAGTTGCCAGTTAAAAGACAATTGGTGTGATGACACTATTTTTCCACTGTGAGAGGCCATCCGTCTGTATTTGTGCACAGATACAAACGTACGACAAAATCCCTGCGTCATGAAGGCATGACGCACTTCTCACTCCACTCAGGCGTTCACATACATTCCAAAACATAGCCCTCTAGGACTAAAGGGGCCGGCCAGGACCACGCTACACTCACATCGGGTAAGGAGTGAGATTCCAGACCAGTTTCAGCTGCAGGGCCTAACCACTTTCATCAACTTGCCATTTCTGCTTTACAATTGTCGGACTCTCCCCCACTCACGTTTATCCCGTTTCTCAGCGAGACAACAAGAGCGAGAGAACACATCAGAGATACGTCTGTAGTATAAAGGGTCCAGAAAACGGCATTGTAGAGACACTTTTGGGTGGGGTAGGGACGGAGGGTCACCGGCGCAATACGTGCAACGTTGAGTCAGGCGGGTAGGAAGCGGTACCGCGCGTGAGTCAGCTAACGGGTTACTTATTCGGATTGATGGATGGCTTATATATGTTGATAGTTTGTTAATAGGTTATTTATTTTTATTTACAAATAAGTATTCGCATTTCAATGCTGGGCATACTGCAATGCAATTTCGTTGCATATCATGTTGCATATATGCATTTTCAATACTTGTCCTCTGAATGTTTAAGATATTGATAACATACATTAATAAGATAATTTTCATTAATAATGAATCTAACAGTTATATATTATTTTACATGCAAAAATTAAAAGTTAAGGCGCAACACAGTTCCCGCTTGCACGAATGTTGATTTTCCGGACACGTTCATGATGAATTTTTCAAGCTTGGTATCATTTCTCCGTCGTTCGATATTGATCAATTTACACGTGGCATCGATTCAATTAGTTTATTGCTATTTTCTGCGTTTGTTCATATCAGTACCCTTCCGCTCTGTTTTCCTTACTCCTGCAGTAACTCCTTCATTTATTTTTTTCGATTGCAAGCTATCGCACACACAGAAAAAGATTCTATATAAACAGGTGACTGAAACATTCCTTCACAGGAGAATCACCAAAGAGTACAGTTGACTCACTCGCATCGGTCGGATGCTTAATATTGAATTTTAGGCAATGTTCTGTGTATTTTCCAGTCGTTTTATCCATATGTATATAATATCAATAGGTAGTTGGCAAGTTGATATTTGTTTTTTGGGTTGATGCAGATATATCAGTGTTCCATTGACGCGGTGTTCTAATAGCGAGAGTACCTGAACGAAATGGATTTATTGTGAGTTATTATATTGTGTTATGTATACTAAGTATTATTCGGTTAATTTATATTGAATTTGTAGTGTTTTTTGGAATTTTGAATTGTTATTTCATACAGTTACACAATTTTTCAGGATATTTTAGGTGTGCATAGTCCATGTCGTACACTATTTTAGGCTTAATTGGTCGGTTATTGCATCATTTTGGTATTTTATATGTATATATAACATTCTGTTACGATTAAGTCTTGGTTACTCTAGTTGGAGATATGTTAATTTAACCTTTTTTGAACTTAGTTGGAGAGTGATTTCAGCAGATGTTTTATATACCATAGCGTGTTCGTGTAAAAGTATTCCACACCATTTACTATACGTTTTAGCGTATGTTGTTTGCATGGCATGGTATCTTATTCACGTCAGTTTTTGGGTGGTTACATGCTTTTTTATCGTTCGTCACGGGTTTTATCGTATGTTTTGGGTATGTTTGAGAATTGATTTTCTTGCTTTGTTATAACTCGAGAGTTTTAGTATGTGTCTTTCAGTTTTGTATGTTCTCTGTACAGTTCACATCTTCGATGCAAGGTTTTGCGAATATTATTCAACATCGGACAATAAGGATATATTACGTTTGTTTCCACAATGTAGAAAATTATTTCAGGTATAATTTACTTATATGTTGTTTATTTTTAGTGTTTTATATATCTTCTTATATCCTGGCACAATGTTTGACATGGTTATTATAGATATAGAAGATCCCATTTGTTACAAACTCGGTCTTGCTGTTAGGTTATTGTATGTTTGTTATGGGACCATTCTTCAATGTTTAGGAGAAGTTAGAGGTGTCCCATTTGCAAAAGTATATTCTGTTTATGCCTATTTGTGTACGTACACCGATTTACTATGCAGGATACCCCTTGGTGTATTACATTTTTGATGTGAATTAGAGCAGAGTAGCGTATCTTATTTGGCTATTTTTATAGTTGTCGTTGTTGTTACATGATTTTTCCAGGATAATCATAAAATGTATGTTTAGGAGGTGTAAATCCGTTCTGCATCTTTGTGGAATTTCGTCATTGAACCCTAGCAAGTGTATAGCTTAACGTTTTAGAAGACGATTTACTGGATGGAGGGGTCCTGGTGTAGAGGTGGCTTACACACTTTGGTTGGTTGTCATTTGGAGTTCGTCCATGTTCAACGCAATTTTGTAAGTTCTTGTGGACGTCGATCTTAACTTCCATGGGCTTGTTAACGAAGTTATCTGACAAGCTGCTAATCATTATAGTGATTTACTTAGGTCGTCAGTGAACAGATCCCCAGAATTTTATAGTCACACTCTTTGAGACTCATGTCAGCCCCATTTTTGACCACTATACCTGTGTATAGATTCTTGGTTATGTCCAGGATGTGACTTTGCTTGACGTTGTTCAGAGACGATAAGTTGAACAGGTGCATGGTATGTCTGAGGTATTGTACCGTGACTGGTTGTTACCTCTAAATTTGTTATATATCAGTGATAGATTGCTGAGAAGTGACCTAGTAAGGCATTGTAGAGATCGTTGTTATGACACAGTGGGATTTCATTTGTTCTACTAGAGACATAATATCCTAGTTCCTTTTCTAATTTGTTATAGATTTGAACAGGTATCGTAGTCAAAATAACATTTTTCTCATGAACTCAGTGTTAAATGTCAGACATTTTCGGTATGGCTGTTATATTATTAGTATACGATCTTAATCATGAACCAGATCACGTGGGAAATTGAAGTAGGATTTATCATCTGGGTGCGGTAGAATACACCGTATAAAATAAATAATCAATGCTGCTGAGGGTAGAGTAGAGAATCTTATTTAGCTATTTTATAGTTGTTGTTGTATGTTTTGATTGGTTATCAGAGGAATATATCTGTACTTGATATAAATTCTTCTAATTTTCATGGGATGTTGGGTATAAAATACGCTTAGTTGGACGTAATGATCCAAAAAAGTTGTTATGTTTTACCTCTCGACATTGGATTTGAGTCCGTTTCCATGTCGTCTTGGAGAGCTAATCTACCGGATTTGTGTAGATTTAGTGTTAAAATTACTTCAAAACTTTAATGTACATCTCAATTATGTTATCAAATCGTGTGTCTTTACACGATGCTTATTCCCGCAAGTCCTACTTTTATAAATGTTTGTGATACGATGGCAGTTGTAAACTTAAAAGTTATTGATTAATTCAGGCTTCAATATGAGATTGCGTTCCAATTCAGAATATCTGTCTTATTTGAGCGTTCACAATATCCACTATAACATTTTTCAGTAAAAGTTTGTGATGATGGCCGTTAATCTAACTCATCCTAACCTAGTCTAACAAAGGATTATTTTTCCCCCCCGTTTTCATACTTATGTTAGGCAATTTTTCATTGATATATGCTTTAATCTTTTCAAATCTATCAACTTGACTCTGTAGTTTTACCAACCTTTAGCAGATTGTGTGCCTACATACATATATTTTTTCTCTTTGCTTGTTACAAGTCCAGTAATATCGTCTAGTTTCAAGTAATGTTAGGTGATCGCTCGTCAGTAGACTGTAGAGTTTAATACGTTTATGTAAGCTTCCCACTTACATCAGTGGTTGTTATGGGTGTTAAAGAGTTAGCAAGTTTTATGTATGTGTTTACTGTTTGAATAAGATTATTTTTTGTAGTGTTTGATGTGTTGCTTCTACCATTTTCGTCTATTATAACGAATACTGAATAAATCCACTCAAACATATTTACTACAGATCTGTGATGTAAAGTCCGCAGTCAACAAGATCTAGGATTTAAACCATGTCTAAGATATAATTAGCTAAATATATATCAATGTACGACAACATAGATCAAATATCAATGAATGCAAAAAGGGTTACCTTACATTGCCAAATACATTAATACTCAGGCAACCTAACCTATTCTAACCAATAGGCATAATTTTTTAGCCACGGTTGATGCTTATTCATGATATCTATATGATTGAAACTCTCCACTTGGGCTCTATATTTAACCTATCAAAAGCAGTTTGAATACATTTATCCAATTCGATCCAGCAAATATACTTTTGCAGATTTTTAGATTCCAGATTTTTTATCGATATCTCTGTTACATGTTTGGATGAGACTCTGCAGGTAGGATCCAAGAGAACTAATGCACTTCAATTTGTTCCACTTTTTTAATGTGGAACAGTTTCACGCGATATAAGGTTCAAAGATCTAGTCACCCTAACCAATTTGACCAATAATTATATATTTTCATTCAAGTTTGATGGTTATGCATGATATTTAGGCATTATTTTGTGCGATGTACATATCAAATCCCCTCCACACGTCTCTATTTTACGTAACTTTTTTTAATGTCACACACCAGATATACACATATACTTCTACATGCATATACAGGATCGTTAGCGTCACTGCGTTGGCACATGTATTGGCACCATATATACATTTACACACATTTTGTGCAAAAAGGTTTACCATACAGCGCCAGATGCACAAAAACCTAGGCAACCTAACCTAACCTAACCGACTTAACCATGAATTCTGTGTCATCGTTCGAGATTTTTCCTGCATACACATGAGACTTACTCATTGATTTATGATATATTTATATCAAATCCCTCCACATGGCTCTACATTTTGATCTATCATATGCAGTTATGAAATACACTTTCAATTTTGATCTACCAAATTTCATCCATTTTCATACGCAAATTACATCGCTTGTTTTAATTGTTATACCATTTTACATATGATTCTTGATTTTACATGGTATTAACACCCATCAAAACTTAACCTGACCCATGTACGGTATTCAGTCATTGTTATATACATATTAAGCTATCCAACCTACTCTAAATATCACTTTAACATGTATGTTATTTATTTCGTTGTCACTCGCAACCCATATTAGTTAGCAGAGAGGACCCATTTTCAAACTTAGATGGTTTGAATGTTACAAGTAATTCATATCATTTTTGATTTGACACAATTCTACATCACTTGAACGTGTTATTCACACCCATCAAACCTAAACTAACATTATGTACGGTATATAGTCATTGATATATACATATGAAGCCCTCCAGACGAATCTAGATATACTTTAACATACATGTTATTCATTTCGTTGTCACTCTCGACCCATATTAGTTAGCAGCGAGGTCACATTTTCCAACTTGGATGGATTGAATGCTATAAAGAAATTAAAATTTGTATCCAGCTCCATAAACACTATGTTTTTCTTATTTTACTTCAATATCTCCACTTGGCTCTACAACCTTTGATGACTTGCATCTCTGATTTACCTTTTCTTTCATATAATTTCCATATTCCTGACGATGACTTCGTTTCAAGATCTGATCGGACAATGATTTATATCCTACCAATCTGTAACACATCTAGATCATCCAGCACGAGATAGGTTCCTGGCATCATTTCACGCCTTGAAACATATTCTTCTACTGATTTCGACAATTCGATGTTATCTCCGACTGACACGGGGTTTGCAATTCATTACTTAACCTTTGAGTTTAGTATAATATAAACATTTTATTGAGGATTTACATACTTTTATTAGTATTTATTGGCATTATTTACAGTTCTTGCAGGCAACATCAATGACGTATACCTCGTTTTTTTATTTGAAACAGCATGGTTAGTACATCAAACCATCCCCATCATCACTATATTTCAGTTGCCTCTCAAAATCGTTCATATACTTTATCATAGCATTGATGCAAATACTGAAGGCTGTTCCGTTCCCGTGAGTCCACAAATGTATTGTTTCTTCTTCTTGAGCCTAATTATTTGAAACTTCTCCAATTCAAAGTCGTTCTGATATTCATAGTTGGGATTTTTTTTGCATACGGTCCAGATTTTTTTTGTCCGTAGGTATAATTTGTTTCCCACTACCTCAACTCTATTACAGTCATGATGAGGTTTTTCCTCTTTGATCATATCAATTTTGAGATTTACTTGCATATTTCCCCTAAAATTTGTTACATACGGCTGTAACGCGTCGACATTAGTTATCCAAACCCGATTTCCTTTTTCCTGCATCCATATATGGATGATATCTCCCACTCTTTTGATTCTTCAATATTTGTTCGATGCGACTCATATCATCTTCGGAGATTTCTCCTTCCAACACTTGTAAACAAATTTTGAGATATGAATGTTCATTTTTGTTCATTCTATGACTAAACGTGTGTCTCCCTTGACCTCAACGTAACACGGACTCCATTTTCGGTATGCAGCTAGTTATTATAAGTTGATTACATGTTGTTTTTTGCACAACATTAGTCCTAGCATTACTCGCCTAGGTCATCAACTATGTATGTATGTATGTGTATAGGGCTGTGTACGTATGTGAATGTATATGTTAGTAGTATATATGTCCGCGAAACGCGGATGTGGAGAAATTAGATAGGGATGAATAGAGTTACTTCTGGTGAGCGGGGGTAGGGCCGGTGCATGCAACCTTGACTCACCGAGCGTACGGGGGTTCGCGCAGAAACTTGGGGCGGGGGCGGAGGGTACCGGAACTGGTTTGGTGCTCG
>SDVV010005179.1:0-19444 GCA_016164225.1 Gammarus roeselii | reverse complement strand
TTACACTTTTGTTACTTTGTGTCCGTTATTACAATTCTATATTCAGTACTCTATTGATAGAGTAACTTTTGTCTTGCTACTTGTTACAAAAAGACTTTTATATAACCAATGTTTGATCATTCCAACCTTAATTTACCCGATTATCGTAACCCGGAAACTTGTAACATAACACAATCAGTCAGACGTCAACAGCTGCCACGCTGTGCAATCAGTCAGACGTCAGCAGCTGCCGCGCTATGCAGTCAGTCAGACGTCAACAGCTGCCGCGCTTTGCAATCAGTCAGACGTCAACAGCTAACGCGCCATGCAATCAGTCAGACGTCAACAACTTCCGCGCTATGCAGTCAGTCAGACGTCAACAGCTGCTGCGCTATGCAATCAGTCAGACGTCAACAGCTGCCGCGCTATGCAATCAGTCAGACGTCAACAGCTGCCGCGCTAAGCATTCAGTCAGACGTCAACTGCTGCCGCGCTATGCGATCAGTCAGACGTCAACAGCTTCCGTGCTATGAAATCAGTCAGACGTTTACTGCTGCCGCTCACTGCAATCAGTCAGACGTTAACAGCTGCCCCGCTATGCGATCAGTCAGACGTCAACAGCTGCCGCACTATGCCATCAGTCAGACGTCAACAGCTTCCGGGCTTTGTGATCAGTCATATGTTTACTGCTACGCTCACTGCAATCAGTCAGACGTCAACAGCTGCCGCGCTATGAAATCAGTCATACGTCAACAGCTGCGACGCTATGCGATCAATCAGACGTCAACAGCTGCAGCGCTATGTAATCAGTCAGATGTTTACTGCTGCTGCTCACTGCAATCAATCTGACGCTTACTGCTGTCACTCACTGCAATCAGACAGACATCAACAGCTGCCGCGCTATGCAATTAGTCAGACGTCAACAGCTGCCGCGCTTTGTAATCAGTCAAACGTCAACAGCTGTCACGGTATGCAATCAATCAAACGTCAACAGCTGCCGAGTCGTGCACTCAGTCAGACGTCAACAGCTGCCGCGTGGAGCAATCAGTCAGACGCCAACAGCTGCCGCGCTGTGCAATCAGGAAGACGCCAACGGCTGCCACGTGGTGCTATCAGTCAGACGTCACCAGCTGCCACTTGGGCGCAATCAGTCAGACGCCAACGACCGCCACTCTGTGCAATCAGTAAGACGCCAACAGCTGCCGCGATGTGCAATCAGTCAGACGCCAACGGCTGCACCGTGGTGTAATCAGTCAGACGTCAACAGCTGCCGCGTGGTGCAATCAGTCAGACGTCAACAGATACCGCGCTGTGCAATCAGTCAGACGTCAATAGCTGCCGCGTTCCGCAATCATTCAGACATCAACAGTTGCCGCGCTGTGGTTTCAATCCGACGAGACAGACGGAACAGGGTCCGCTGTCAGATGAAACCATTGCAGTCAATAGAACAGTTATTAAGACGACTTTTGAGATACTTACCATCGGGTGCCTGAAGAAATGATTGGGGTGACTGAAGAAATGATTGGAGTTCCTAAAGAAATGATTGGGGTTCCAGAAGAAATTACTAAAGAAATCGATGCTTGCGGCGACTGGTAAAGTACCTCTGAGAGAGCGATGATTGGGAAATTTTATACAGTCTGTTCAGAGGCGGTGAACCAGGGAGATTGATGGGTTGGGTGGTGTGGACGATGGTGAGCGGCTCAGAGCTTTGCAGTTGTTTACTGTCAAGGGGAGGTTGTTGCGTTTGGATCTGGTGAAGTGTTGGAAGATTTTTCACTGTTCTGCGGATTTGGGTCTGTCTGCTCTGTTTGAGAGAGCTCCGGATATTGGTACACGTGGACATTCTTTCAAGCTGGTGGTTCCTCGCTGTCTGACCGACTATAAACGCAGATTCTTTTATTCTTGCTCTGTTCAGGTCTGGAACAGTCTATCCGCTGATGTTTACAAGTGTTTACGAGTGTAAGAAGGCAACAACAGGGCTTTTGGCCTAAAACTGGGTTGCGTTATGATAGTAAGAAGATTAGTTCTGAAGTAGAACGTCTAAGATAGCATCTTGTGTATTAATATTTTATGTTTTAATAGATCACGAAAGGGAAAGTTTGTGGAAGGAAATGGCATTTAACGATGATACTCGAAACAACTCAAATCAGCACCTGAAGAGAAAGCCACCAACCCACACTGTTGATCTGAGATTGTCACAGTTTCCTCCCTTGGGAAACCAATGCCGACCGGTGTCATTGCTGAACACCGTGGTGCAGTGCACCACGGTGTGGTGCAGTGCAATTTACTCTCTCACTTCAAGAGGGCCATGGCTGATGAGTTGGGGGGGGGGGGCGGATGTTGTACGAGTTTAGCTAGACATAGCAGATTTGATGTTGTGGTTTTGTTTCTGTGTTTTGACAGTCGTATGGAATTGTTGACTGTCTTCGGTGTTTCTTGTTAGACCTAGTAAGCGAAATCCGACCAGCGCCCTGCTGCAGTTTTGATGCCGAGTGGTTTTTTAGATTGCTGGTGCGCTAAGGTATACTGCCTTTCATGCCCGCATGCCCTGTTGGCGGGGCTGCCGGGGCTGTGGGGGGCTGCGAAGAAGAGATGCAGAGGTGAGCAAGGATTGTGACATCTGAGAGAGCAATGATTGGGCTATCTTATGCAGCGAGTAGTGTAACCTCTGTGAATACGATGATTGGGCCATCTTATACAAATAAGGTTGTAACCTCTGAGAAAGCGATGATCGGGCCATCTTTTACAGCATGGATTGTGACCTCTGAGCAAGAAACGGTTGAGTCATTTGATGATCAAATATTGGGGTCTGTGCAAAACGATGACTGAGAAAAGCAATTGAGGTCATCGAAGAAATCGAAATGTCGGAGCCTGAAAGGTTTCCTAACCAACGAGAAGAGAAATCGATGGAACTTCTGTGTGGAGACCCCGTAGTGCACTCATAGAGTAGTGCACCCATAGATTAGTGAACCCATAGAGGAGTGCACCCATATAGAATTGGACCCATAGAGTAGTGCACCCATAAAGAAGTGCACAAACAGAGTAGAGCACCCATAGAATAGTGCACATATAGAGTAGTGGACCCATTGAGTTGTGCACCCATAGTGTAGTGCACCCATAGAGTACTGCACCTATAGAGTACTGCACCCATAGAGTAATGCACCCATAGAGTAGTGCACCCATAGAGTAGCGGACCCACAGAATAGTGTTTCCATAGAGTAGTGCACCCATATAGTAGTGCACCCATAGAGTAGCGCACACATAGAGTAGTGCACCCATAGAGTATTGCACCCATAGAGTAGTGCACTCATGGACTAGTGCACCCATAGAGTAGTGGTTTCATACAGTAGTGCACCCATAGAGTACTGAACTCATAAAGTAGTGCACCCATAGAGTAGAGTACACATGAAGTAGTGCACCCATAGAGTAGTGCATCATAGAGTAGTGCACCTATATAGTAGTTCACCCATATAGTACTGCACCCATAGAGTAGTGCACGCATAGAGTAGTGTTCCCATAGAGTACTGCATCCATATAGTAGTGTACCCATAAAGTAGTGCACCCATAAAGTAGTGCACCCATATATTAGTGCACCAATAGAGTAATGTACCCATATAGTAGTGCACCCATAGAGAAGTGCACTCATAGAGTACTGCACCCATAGAGTAGTGCACCCAAAGAGTAGTGAACCAATAGAGTAGTGCACCCATAGAGTAGTGCACCCATAGAGTAGTGCACCCATAGAGTAGTGCACCCATATAGTAGTGCACTCATAGACTAGTGCGCCCATAGAGTAGTGCACTCATAGAGTAGTACACACATAGAGTACTGAACCCATAGTGTAGTGCACCCATAGAGTAGTACACACATAGAGTAGTGTACCCATAGAGTATTGCACCCATAGAGTAGTGCACTTATATAGTAGTTCACTCATTGAGTACTGCACCCATAGAGTAGTGCACGCATAAAGTCGTGTACATATAGAGTACTGCATCCATATAGTAGTGTACTCATAAAGTAGTGCACCCATATAGTAGAGCACCCATATAGTTGTGCACCCATAGAGTAATGCACCCATATAGTAGTGCACCCATAGAGTAGTGCACTCATAGAGTACTGCACCCATAGAGAAGTGCACCCATGGAGTAGTGCACCCATAGAGTAGCGCACCCATAGAGTAGTGCACCTATAGAGTAGTGCACCTATAGAATAGTGCACTCATAGAGTACTGCACCCATAGAGTACTGCACTCATATAGTACTGCACCAATGGACGCCTCTTCCTCTATGCCCTCACTAAGTGCACTGCCATTTTCTTTATCTGTGCCCCCAATTTCTTCGTTCTTGGCACACAACTGACAAAGTTTTTTTTAACTACAGTTGCTTTCAAGGGATTCCTCTTTAGAGAAAACATGGGATCTACATACGAAGAAATGTTTAGACGTTGTGTTTTCGAGACCGTGCACTGGTTTGCAAAATCCGTGCACAAACTTTCGAATTTAGAAGTAAGTGTCACGGACAGCTGTTCTTGTGAGCCTTTATTATTTTTTGGCGAGAGCCAACTACATTGTGTCTTGTTGATTTCGTTTCATAACAAGACTGCTCATAATTTCATAACTCATATTATTGTGTTTTGAATATAATAGTTGTTTCATTTGTGCTCATATTTGTCAGCACAGTTGCGAATTCTACACCATGACACATTTTATGCATCTCATGGACAACAAATAGCTTGTGCACACTTGAATACACTTTTTTTGAAGCTGTGTCCTCTTCCCATGCATTTTTTTGCCTAAGAAACTCCTTGACGTCATCTTGTAACTGTCGTTTTTTATACGAGTCTTTAAAAATGAGTTGACTTTCTTCAACGCGGGAAGGTAGCTGGCTAGCGAGCAGCTACGAAAAGTTCTCACAAGGTTGACTAGAGAACAGCTTCGATACATGTCTCACAAGATAACTAGAGAACAGCTTCGATACGTGTCTCACAAGGTTGACTAGTGAACCGCTGCGATACGTGTCTCCCATGGTTGACTATTGAACCGCTGTGATACGTGTCTCACAAGGTTAACAAGAGAACAGCAACTAAACGTGTCTCACAAGGTTGACTAGAGAACAGCTTCGGTACGTGTCTCACAAGGTTGACTAGAGAACAGCTTCGATACGTGTCTCACAAGGTTGACTAGTGAACCGCTGCGATACGTGTCTCACAAGGTTGACTAGAGAACAGCTGCAATACGTGTCACACAATGTTGACTAGTAAACAGCTTCGAAACGTGTCTCACAAGGTTGACTAGTGAACCGCTGTGATACGTGTCTCACAAGGTTGACAAGAGAACAGCTACTAAACGTGTCTCACAAGGTTGACTGGGGAACAGCTTCGATACGTGTCTCCCAAGGTTGACTAGAGAACAGCTTCGATACGTGTCTCACAAGGTTGACTAGTGAACCGCTGCGATACGTGTCTCACAAGGTTGACTAATGAACAGCTGCGATACGTGTCTCACAAGGTTGACTAGTGAACCGCTGCGATACGCGTCCCACAAGGTTTACAAGTTAACCGCTGTGATACGTGTCCCACAAGGTTGACAAGAAAACAGCTACTAAACTTGTCTCACAAGGTTGACTAGAGAGTAGCTTCGATACGTGTCTCACAAGGTTGACTAGTGAACCGCTGCGATAAGTGTCTCACAAAGTTGACTAGAGAACAGCTGCAATACGTGTTTCACATGGTTGACTAATGAACAGTTGCGATACGTGTCTCACAAGGTTGACTGGAGAACAGCTTCGATACGTGTCTCACAAGGTTAACTAGAGAACAGCTGCGATACGTGTCTCTCAAGGTTGACTATTGAACCGCTGCAATACGTGTCTCACAAGGTTGACGATTGGACCGCTGCAATACGCGTCTCACAAGGTTGACTAGTGAACAGCTGCAATACGTGTCTCACAAGGTTGACTAGCGAACCACTGCGGTACGTGTCCCTCAAGGTTGACAAGAGAACAGCTACGATACGTGTCTCACAAGGTTGACAAGCCAACAGCTGTGATACTTACCTCGCAAGGTTGACTAGTGAACAGCTGCGATACGTGTCACACAAGGTTGACTAGTGAACAGCTGCGATACGTGTCTCTTAAGGTTGACTATTGAACCGCTGCAATACGTGTCACACAAGGTTGACGATTGAACCGCTGCAATACGCGTCTCACAAGGTTGACTAGTGAACAGCTGCAATACGTGTCTCACAAGGTTGACTAGCGAATAGCTGCGATACACCTAACCCATGGTTGACAAGCAAACAGGCCGCCCACGACGGAGCTTACTCAAGTCAGGGGACAAAGTCCATCATGATGTCTTGCCTGCGGTGGCGGCGTCTGGGGCTTCGCCCCCATCGAAGATCCCTCAACCCACCCTGTTTCATATTCCCGCCTTCGGGGATTGCGCTCTGAGCGCTGTCTCTGCGGTGGTGACGTGAACGCAGCCTATGCGCTGCGCGGGCCTCAGGCCCACCGACACTTTCAGGACACCAAAACCACGTCATATAGTGACATAGGTCTGTATTAACATATGTGTTTTCATGGACTAGTGAATAATACCCATCATTTTTCTTCTACAAAATATCCTTTTTCAACATGAGGTTATTCCTGCACGCGTATGGTTAGGGCGTTGCAGCGTGGTTGAATGAGATGAACACGCTGCAAGTTTTAATGTTCTGCCGTCCCCGATCAAATTATACAATACAGGTGGACAATTGTTAACTGCCACACAACCCACAAAGTTTATCCAGATAGCAACAAAAACACTCTACCCCAACACTAAGCCGGTCACCCCTTTATCATCTCCCACCTCTCTTGTCTCACACACACGTGTCGGTGAGTATCGATGATTTCGGGCGGTGCGCTGGCGCGGTTTGCCTCACCGCCGGTGGAAACTGGGGCTAAGCAACAACAACTAGCAAACAGCTGCGATACGTGTCCCACAAGGCTGACTGGCGATCAGCTGCGGTACACGTTTCCCAATGTTTATTAGCGAACAGCTGCGATACAAGAATCCCAAGGTTGACAGGTAAACAGCTTCGATACGTGTCTCACAAGGTTGACTAGTGAACCACTGCAATACGTGTCTCACAAGGTTGACTAGTGAACCACTGCAATACGTGTCTCACAAGGTTGACTAGAGAACCACTGCAATACGTGTCTCACAAGGTTGACTAGAGAATATCTGTGATTCGAATCTCACAAGGTTGTAAGGTCCATGGAGAGCGGTAATTAATTGTAGTCGGGCAGTCTTTTCGTATTGGTCAGGACTGCCATACTAGGCAGTTCTCCTCAAGCGATCCTTATTTAAGTGGTGAGAAGGCAGAGGGGAGAAGGGGTGAGTGAGAAGCGCTCCTCATTCAAGTGTTGAGAAAGCAGAGGGGAGAAGGGGTGAGTGAGAAGGGCTCCTTATTTAGGTGATGAGGAGGCAGAGGGGAGAAGGAGTAAGTGAGAAGGGCTTAGCGTTCCTACTCCAATGTCAAGTTTCATCACGGTCGGTGGTTCGAGAAAGGTACTGTTATTATAATTTTTTTGATTTTCGAATTTTGTACTATTTCCACTTGATTTTTCATTAGAAGTAAATACCTACAATCACAGCTTTACAGAACCGTTCGAGTGTCAGATTCAAAGTTCCCCAAACGGTAAATTGAAAACTATTTCAGTGATGACGCTGGACCAAATCCTTGGACGGATTTGATGTTAACACTTAAGAAGACGCCCACACCTCATTCTATTCTCCTTCTACCGAATGCGGCGCATTGGTGGCCAAGGCACAGGAACACACCCTTGTGGGTGGGGCCACAGTCACCACTGAACTCAGTGTCCCCGGCTCTCAATAACACCCACCCTTGTGGGTGGGGCCACAGTCGCCACTGAACTCAGTGTCCCCAGCTTTCAATGGCGCCCACCCTTGTGGGTGGGGCCACAGTCACCATTGAACTCAATGTCCCCGGCTCACAATGACGCCCACCCTTGTGGGTGTGGCCACAGTCACCATTGAACTCAGTGTCCCCGGCTTTCAATAGCGCCCACCATTATAACCAGGGCCTGAGTCACCATTGAACTCACTGTCCCCGGCTTTCAATGGCGCCACCCTTGTGGGTGGGGCAACAGTCACCGTTGAACTCAGTGTCCCCGGCTCTCAATGGCGCTCACCCTTGTGGGTGGGGCCACAGTCACTATTGAACTCAGTCTCCCCGGCTTTCAATAGCGCCCACCCTTGTGGGTGGGCCACAGTCACCGATGAATTCAGTGTCCACTGCTCTCAATAGCGCTCACCCTTGTGGGTGGGGCCACAGTCACCACTGAATTCAGCGTCGCCGGCTCTCAATGGGGCTCATCCTTGTGGGTGGGGCCACAGTCACTATTGAACTCAGTGTCCCCGGCTTTCAATGACGCCCACCCTTGTGGGTAGGGCCACAGTCACCAATGAATTCAGTGTCCACTGCTCTCAATGGCGCCCACCCACGTATGTGGGGCCACAGTCACCCCTGAATTCAGTGTCTCCAGCTCTCAATGGCGCCAACCCTTGTGGGGGGGGGGGCACAGTCACCACTGAATTCAGTGTCCCTGGCTCACAATGTCGCCCACCCTCTCCATCACCTCCCGTCAGCCATATACGCCTCGTCTCCTCCTACAGATCTCGTCACCCTAGTCTCCTGCAGTTGACCCTTTGAAGATAACGAGGATAAATTTCTCATTCCTGTGAGGTAAAGTTATTCAGGGTTAACTAATTGATTGTTCAGTGGAGGAAGGAGGAGGATGGGTAGGGAGGGGTAGGATGGCCATGTGAGGTAATGTCTCTCCTCGGCATCTAATGGACCTCTCCTTGGCATCTAATGGACGTGCTGCATCAGTAATGAACTCCAATTGGGCTTAGAGGAAGAAATGATTGAAGTTACCTACGGGAAGAGGAAATTTTGAGGGAAGAGAGAGAGCGGTTGATCCTATAGAAAACCTTGCAGAGATCACGCATGCTAAACTGGCGATATGACTTGGAACGCTTTGCAGGGACTGGACATTAAGAGGATACGGAGATCATGATGACGATTGAACTATGAGGAGGACATGTAGAACATGATGAGGAATGGATAATGGGGAGAACATGGAGAACATCACGAGGATTCTACTATGAGAAGAACAGGTGGAACACAATGGGGACTGACTGGACTCTGATATGAACTGTGGGAACATCACAATAATTGGGCTCAGCTGGGGAACACGACGGGGACTGTACTATGAGGAGGACTGGGATATCATGATGCGAACTGAACTAAGAGGAGAGCTGGGGTAACTCGACGGATACTGAACTAAGAGGAGGACTGGGGTAACAAGACGCTTACTGGACTAGGAGAAGGACTGGGGTAACAAGATGCTTACTGGACTAAGAGAAGGACTGGGGTAACACGATGATGATTGGAATCTAAAAAGTGCCTGGGGAAGACAACGGAGACGAGTTTGAGGAGGACTTGTTAAACACAGCGGGTAGTGGAGTCTGAGGTGGACTTGGATAATTTGGAAGCACAACGGTACATCATTGGGCCTGACATAAAATCTAAAAAAGCATTCAATTTGAAATCTATTCTCCTTGTGAATGCTATGTTTTAGCCTTATATTTTATCATTTCCAAGGGCTGCATGACTTGGCGGCAAACGTCCGTCGTCATGGCAGCCAGCAGCCCCAGTGTCATGGCTGCCAGCAGTTCCATGTCGTAGCGGCCAGCGGGTATGTCATGGCGGCCAGCAGTCCCATGTCATGGCGGCCAGCAGTTCCTTGTCATAGTGGCCAGCTGTCCCTTGTCAAGGCGGCCAGCAGTCCCATGTCATGACGGCCAGTAGTTTCATATCATAGCTTCTAGCAGTGCCATGTCATGGCGGCCAGCAAACCCATGCTACTGACGGTCCTGAGCAGGACCGCATTGAGGCCAAGCCTGCTACTGGCAGCCCTGAACAGAACCGCATCGGGACCAGCCTGCTACTGAAGGCCTCATCGTTTCAAAAGCGGCTCATCGTTTGAAGGGCTGCTCATCGTTTGAAGGGCAGCTCATCGTTTGAAGGGCAGCTCATCGTTTGAAGGACGCTCATTGTTTGAAGGGCAGCTCAGCAATTTGAAGGGCATCTCAGCGTTTCAAGGGCAGCTCAGCGTTTGAATGGTAGCTCATTGTTTGAAGGGCAGCTAATCGTTTGAAGGGCAGCTCATCGTTTGAAGTGCAGCTCCTCGTTTGAAAGGTAGCTCAGCGTTTGAATGGCAGCTCAGTGTTTGAAGGGAAGGCTATCGTCTGAAGGGCAGGCTATCTTCTAAAGGCAGCTCAACGTTTGAAGGGCAACTCAGCGTTGGATGAGCAGCTCAGCATTTGAAGAGCAGCTCAGCGTTTGATTGGAAGGCTATCATCTGAAGGGCAGGCTATTGTCTGAAGGACAGCTCAGCGTTTGAAGGGCATTTCAGCGTTTAAATTGCAGCTCAGTGTTTGAAGGGCAGCTCATCGTTTGAAAGGCATCTCAGCGTTTAAAGGGCAGACTATCGTCTCATGGGCAGCTCAGCGCTTGAAGGGCAGCTCATCGTTTAAAGGGTAGCTCATCGTTTGAAGGGCAGCTCAGCGTTTGAAGGGCAGCTTAGCGTTTGAAGGGCAGCTCATTGTTTGAAGGGCAGCTCAGCGTTTGAAGGGCAGCTCAGCGTTTGAAGGGCAGCTCAGCGTTTGAAGGGCAGCTCAGCGTTTGAAGGGCAGCTCAGCGGTTGGAGGGTAGCTCAGCGTTGAAAAGGCAGATGATCACTTAATAAGCAGCTCAGCGTTTGATTGTCCACTCATCTTTTGAAGGGTGTTCAGCGTTTGATACAAAGTATTTTTTATTAAACTATGTACACATTATTTAGGTAATGTGACCAGTTCGTCACAATCCTCAATATGCCAATACACTGATGGTATGCAGCAAGTCGTCCTCAGCGTGACTCCTCCTGGAGGTCATATTGCAACTAAATACTCCAAATGTTTTTTATGACGGAGGGTGACCCACACATTCACATTCCGTCATCTAGCGGACTCGGCTGGAGGTGTTCTCTGTTCTCCATTGTTCAGTAGGACCAGACAAATGAACACGTATCATTGCACTATTGACTCCTATAAAGGTAAGGGAAATCGATTGACATTTAATGAAAACGGTGATATGAAATAGTTTACACTGACCTTTACCAATTAGGTTCTGAGTAGATAGTGCCCAACGTGTAGTTATCTATTACATTTCCTCCCATAATGTTTGTACACGAACCACAATTGTTAACTTGCTACCTGGTTAACATGGCATGCTACATAAACGAGAAAGAAACCATTTGATTGCGGCTTTATGATGCCTGGTAGCAAGATAATCTGCGCGCTCATGATGAATGAAGTGGGAACACATGGCGAGTTGCTGCTCGCACTGCTCTAAGTCAACAGTCTCATACACATTACAAGAGCACAGGGCATGTGGATTAATGAACAAAACTAATATTAGAAAGGGAACGTCCCATAATGTCTTTGATGATTAACAGTTAGTTACAGAGTAAATTGATTAAAGTTGAACAAACATTGGAAAGGGAACATTCTTTAATGTCCCTGATGATTAACAGTTTGTTACATAGTAAATAGCTTAAAGCTGAATAAACATTGGAAAGGGAACATCCTATAATGTCCCTGATGATTAACAGTTAGTTACAGAGTAAATAGCTTAGAGTTAAACAAACACAGGCAAGGGAACATCCTATAATATCCCTGATGATTAACAGTTGGTTACATAGTAAATAGCTCAAAGTTGAACAAATATTGGAAAGGGAACATTCTATAATATCCCTGATGATTAACAGTTGGTTACAGAGTAAATAGCTCAAAGTTGAACAAATATTGGAAAGGGAACATCATTTAATGTCCTTGATGATTAACAGTTAGTTACAGAGTAAATATCTTTAAGTTTAACAAACATCTGAAGAGGATAATCCTATAATGTTCCTGATGATTGACAGTTAGTTACAGGGTGCATAGGTTGAATTTGAACAAACATTGTAGAGGGAACATCCTATAATGTCCCTGATGATTAACAGTTAGTTACAGAGTAAACAGCGTAAAAATCCGAAATTACTCTTTAGGAACACTGCACGATCCAGTTCACAATGGTAGACTTTTATTTTAAGTTGAAAGGTGCAGTAGCGAAAGAAAATTCATTTACGGTAAGTCTATATTCGAAAAAAAAATAGAGACTTTTCCCATGTGGAATTTAACTTCGTATGGAAATTTCTTCCGGTATAAAATCTGGACTGTCCTCTATGAATGATTTCAATTAAATTTCCACTGAGTTCAAATGTCTAGCGAATTTTTTTATTTAGGATTTCTGTTAAACAAATGTCCTTACGCTACTGTACCTATACAGGTAAAGGATAATATATTTGTAGGAATTGAATTCATAGGTTTTGTATTTCTTTTCTTTAATAGTTGAGTTTGTGTTCACGTTTTGCTTCGTAGATTATACATAGTGATCTTTGCTATGAAATTAACGGTACCAAAGTAGGCTAATTGATTCAAAGCTCTGTCAACGAGCACTGCATTAAGAAGTCAATGACGTGATAAGGTGTAAGAATCTGCCCTTGACACATAAGAGGCAAGGTGTGGTCACGTCTGTTAGCATGAGTTCGTGTTCAAATGACTTCTTCTGACCAAGAATGATAGGTCTTTAGTTTGCTTTGTAGGTTTGCGTTCAGAAAGTGATAAATACCTAAGGGTGTAGTACAGTTTGCTGGCACAAATCATAAGGCAATTGAATTTTATAAACGTTACCACACAACCTGGACAATTTCCTGGTAGTTAAACAGTCGCGATCTTCCCAGTGGCGTCTCGGCTACAATGGCGTCGAGTGGTGTCTCGGCTATAATGGCGCCGAGAGGTGTCTCTGCTACTATGGCGCCGAGTGGTGTCTCGGCTACAATGACGCCGAGTGGTGTCTCGCCTACAATGATGCCGAGTGGTGTCTCGGCTATAATGGCGCCGAGTGGTGTCTCGGCTACAATGGCGCCGAGTGGTGTCTCGGCTACAATGGCGCCGAGTGGTATCTCTTCTACAATGACGCCGAGTGGTGTCTCTGCTACTATGGCTCCGAGTGGTGTCTCTGCTACTATGCCGCCGAGTGGTGTCTCTGCTACTATGGCGCCGAGTGGTGTCTTGGCTATAATGGCACCGAGTGGTGTCTCGGATACAATGGCGCCGAGTGGTATCTCTGCTACAATGGCGCCGAGTGGTGTCTCTGCTACTATGGCGCCGAGTGGTGTCTCGGCTACAATGGCGCCGAGTGGTATCTCTGCGACAATGGCGCCGATTGGTGTCTCTGCTACTATGGCGCCGTGTGGTGTCTCGGCTACATAGGCGCCGAGTGATTTCACGGCTGCAATGACGTACAGTAGAGTGGTGTCTCGACAACAATGGCGCCGAGTGGTGTCTCTGCTACTTTGACGCCGAGTGGTGTCTCTGCTACATAGACGCCGATTGATGTCACGGCTGCAATAGCGTAGAGTGGTGTCTCGGCTACAATGGCTCCGAGTGGTGTCTCGGCTACATAGGCGACGAGTGGTGTCACAGCTGCAATGGCGTAGACTGGTGTCTCGGCTACAATGGCGCCGAGTGGTGTTTTCACGTTAACTTATTTGATGTGAACTAGCTAGAAATATGAACCAATTATGATGCATATTAGTAATACTATCATTGATGTTGTTACCGGTCGAACATACTTTAGTATTATTGGCATAGATGAGAAAAGAGACTCTGGATGTTAGTTACAATGTTTTGCATGTAGATAAATGTAGATAGGTGAGATGAAACGTTGAAGAATCAACACTTGCGGTACTCCATTATCGGCATATTGATAGATGATGGATGTTTATTCCAACGCGCAAGGTGTTTTCTGTGAAGATGTAACTTTTCATCCAACTTTTATCATTTGAACTTACTCCATATGATGTTGTAATTTTGTTACCCTAATCTAATGGTTCACACAGCTTTGATATACAGGGCTGAGACGATGGACTCGCGAGTGAACGAGAAAAACAGGTTCAGTGTTGTTGAGATGAAATGTTTGAGAGGTATGGCTGAGGGATAGATTCTGAGTCCCTGAGGTGATAGATTCAACAATGACGTTTTTCGAATCTGAATGGAAATGTTGAGGAGCTTAGCTTCGAAAAAATAGATTTTCAACTTCAAACCGGCGTAGGGTTTCATATGAAGGTTGTTGTTACTCAGTCTTTGTTTCCACCTGCGGCAATGGGAACCACGTTCAGCGCACCGCCCGAACTCCCCGATACCTACCGACATGTGCATGTTGGTACGCCGAGTGCCGAGTGCAGGAGGGGTGGCAGGCTTAGGAATGAGGCGGAGAGAGCTATTGACGACATCGTTTTGACTTCGTGTGCTGGGTGCTTGTTAATACTTTGCCACCCGTGTGGAATATTCCTCTAACTGTGGACACCGGAACATTGTAACTTGCAGCGTGATCATGCGCTTCAGCCACTCTGCACTACACCAACAAGACGCGCGCTGGGATGATCCCACGTGGGACAACGATTAGTGTAGGACCAAAGTCGAAATCGGTGTCGTGTTGGGTAATGATGGTGATTGTTTACTCCTCATTGGAAAAAATGCGATGCATTTGTTGTAGCTCAGGTGTTATGAAAGTGTTGAGGGGTCAGAGGCCCCATCAATGCACAGGCCGCGTCCACTTGAACACCGCAGAGCGACGCACACGACGCTATCCCTACCAGTGAGGATAGGAAACAGGGTGGGTCGAGAGACTGGCGTTGGGGCCGGGGCCAAGAAGTCGCCATTATAAGCAGGCCCCCTCAATGATAGAAGGACGCCTAACTGATGTAGGAACCTTCGACGCAGCTCAAATGAAGGTCGGGGCTTAAAATCGATGATCCTCCGAGGTTATTTTTGAAACGATCTCTCTGTGGTTCTCTGTGCTAGAGAGACTCTCTATGGTAGAGAGGCTCTCTGTGGTAGAAAGGCTGCTAAGCATCGCAAATTAAGCTCGTAGTATCAAGGGCCACCGAACGAGAGGCAGCTTAGGTGGCCATCACTTGATGCGGTCACTGATGGAGGGTTCTTGGGAAGCTGTAAATTGAAGTTAGTAATAATTGCCTTATCTGGAGAGCGATGGATAGCTTAGCGGGAGCCTAACAAATAGCCAACATTGAGGATACAACAATTTTCCAACACTGAGGGTCCGACAATTTGCCTAAATTGAGGGCCTAACGATCCGCCATCATTGAAAGGCAAACAAATTGACGACATTGAGTGTCCACCAACCAGCTTGCACAACACTGGGCTCAACAAATTCTGAATACTGAGGAACAAAAATCTGGCCGAATACTGAGTGATCAATAATTTGTCAGCACTGATTGCCAAACAAATTGTAAACACTGAGGGCTCAACAACTTACCAACATAGAGGGCCCAACAATTAACCAGCACCGGGGGTTGAACAATTTGTCAATAAGTATACCCCATCAATTTGCCAACACTGAGGGCCCAACTATTTCTCAAGACTGAGGGCCCAACAAAATGCCAAAACTAAGTACCAAACAATTTGTCAACACTGAGTACCAAACAATTTGTCAACACTGAGTGTCCAGCAATTTTCCAACACTGAGGGCCCAATAATTGGACACAGCGAAGGCCCAACAATTTGCCAACATTGTGAGCCACAATTAGTCAACCCTGAACTCCCATCTATTTGCAAACAGTGAGGGCCCAACAATCACCCAAGGAACGACGGGTATTGGGCCCAGTCCAATGCGACGGGTCACTGACGGTGTCCTTCTCATCGGGTCCATTGGGGGATAGACTGGTCGATGGCATTACATATTGGAGAGAAAAATACTATTGAAAGCAAATGGTTCGGAAGGAGACTCTTTCGTATATTCCGCTATTATTTATTCAATGCGCTCTGTAGCCTATATTTATTAATGCACTGAATACATTGTAAAGATTCACAGGCTTCCTCTTCAGTTATTTATCGCTGATAAACTGCGCTGATAAATTTATTAATAGATGTTTGAATATGCATGGAGTGCCTCTAAATGATTCACTGGATGTTGGCCGCTCTGGTTCACGACAAGATGTTGTATAATACTAATGCGTTGGGTGGGGATCAGTTGAATGTCTGCACACTAAAGAGGCTGCAAGGTGTTATTGTGCAGCATGCAGCGCCAGCCTCTGCTGTTGCATGTCGTGAAATAGAGCCTTGTCAAGGACACAGCGGTCTTGTAGCAGGGGGATTGGCACTTCCCCTCTGTGTGTCAGCCTAACGTAGCCACCATCCTAATTATAGGAAAAAATAATGTATGCCTATACATGTCAATGCACGCTAGAACATCTCATCAGCACACCCTCTGTGTTGCAGTCTGCCGTATTCTGAGCCTTCGCCAGACCCTCGCTCCAAAACCCTCCGCAGCGACTACCCATTGGAACAAAATGCGATGCATTTGTTGTAGCTCAGGTGCTATGAAAGTGTTGGTGGGTCAGAGGCCCCATCAGTGCACAGGCCGCTCCCTCTTCCACATGGTCTCCGCCGTCATCAATTGCTCGTTATTTATGGCACGCATCTCATTAGTCAGCCTGAACTGAACAAACACTTTGTTCATGGAATCTCTCTTCGAACGATCACGACCTTATTGATCTCATTGGCGCACAGGCCGCCCCCTCCCACACTCAGTGGCACACCGGCCGTCGTCTCCCACTACCAGTGACACGTCGGTCGCTCTCTCCCACACTCAGTGGTACCCAACCGCACTCTCCCACACTCAATGGCACACCAGTCGCCCTCTCACACTATCAGTGGCACTCCGGTCGCCCTCTCCCACACTCAGTGGCACACCGGCTGCCCTCTCCCACTATCAGTGGCACGCCGGTCGCCCTCTCCCACTTTCAGTGACACGCCGGCCGTCCTCTCCCACTATCAGTGGCACACCGGTCGCCCCCTCCCACACTCAGTGGCACACCGGTCGCCCCCTCACACACTCAATGGCACACCGGCCGTTCCCTACCACACTCAGTGGCACACCGGCCGCCCTCTCCCACACTCAGTGGCACGCCGGCTGCCCTCTCCCACTATCAGTGACACGCCTGTCGCCCACTCCTACACTCAGTGGTACCTGGCCGCCTTCTCCCACACTCAGTGGAACACAGGTCATCCTCTCCCACTATCAGTGACACGCCGGTCGCCCCCTCCCACACTCAATGGCACACCGGCCGTTCCCTACCACACTCAGTGGTACCCGGCCGCCCTATCCCACTCTCAGTGGCACGCCGGCTGCACTCTCCTACTATCAGTGGCACGCCGGTCGCCCTCTCCTACACTCAGTTGTACCCGGCCGCCCTCTCCCACAATCAGTGGCACACCGGCCGCCCTCTCCCTATATCAGTGGAACGCCGGTCGCCCTCTCCCACACTCAGTGGTACCTGGCCGCCCTCTCCCACACTAAGTGGCACATCGGTCGCCATCTGCCACACTCAGTGGCACACAGGCCGCACCCTGCCACACTCAGTGGCACACCGGTCGCCCCCTCGCGCACTCAGTAGCACACCGGCCGTCCTCTCCCACACCCAGTAGCACACCGGCCGCACTCTCCCATACACAGTGGTACACCGGCCGCCCTCTTCCACACTCAGTGAAATACCGGCCGCCCTCTTAAACACTCAGTGACACACCGGCTACGTTCTTCTACACTCAGTAGCGCTGGCTGCCCTGTTCCCCAATCAGTGTCACTCCGGACGCCTTCTCCCACTCTATGTGGCAAACCGGCCTCTCTCTTCCACTGTCAGTGACATACCGACCACACTCTTTTACACGCAGTGGCACACCTACCGGCCATTCCCACACTCGGTATCACCCCGGCCGCCCTCTCTCACATTCAGTGGCACACCAGCCGCCCTCCCCCCACACTCAGTGGCACAACGGTCACCCCTTTTCAACAATCAGTAATTTACCGGCTACCCTCTTCCACATACAGTGGCACACCTGCCGCCCTCTTCTACACTCTGTGACATTCCGGCCACACTCTCCCATTCTCAGTGACACACCTGCCGCCCTTTCCATAAGCAGTGGCATACCTGCCGCACTATTCCACACTCAGTGGAACACCGGCCGCCCTCTTCCACACTCCGTAACATATCGGTCTCACTCTTCCACAGTCAGTGGCACACCGGCCACCCTCTCCCACAAGCAGTGGCACACCTGCTGCCTTTCCCACTATCAGCGACATACCGGCCGCACTCTTCCACACTCAGTGGCACACCGGGCGCCCTCTTCCACACTCAATGACATACCGACCACACTCTATCACACTCAGTGACATACCGGTCACACTTCCACACTCAGTAGCATACCGGCCACCCACTCCCACACTCAGTGGCCCACCTGCCGCCCTCTCCACACTCAGTGGCACACCGGCCGCCTTTTACACACTCAGTGGCGCACCGGCCACCCTCTTCCAAACTCAGTGGCACACCGGCCGCCTTCTCCCACAATCAGAGGCACACCGGTCGCCCTCTCCCACACTCAGTCGCACACCGGACGTCTTCTCCCACACTCAATGGCACACCGGCCTCGCTCTCCCACAGTCAGAAGCACACCGACTGCCCTCTCCCACACTCAGTGGCACACCAGCCGCCCTCTCCCATACTCAGTGACGCACCGGCCGCTCTCTCCCGCAATTAGTAGAACACCGACCGTCCTCTCCCACACCCAGTGGCACTCCGGCCGCACTCTTCCACACACACTGGCACCGGCCGCCCTCTTCCACACTCGGTAGCGCTGGCCGCCCTCTTCCCCACTCAGTTGCACTCCGGACGCATTCTCCCTCACTCTGTGGCACACCGGCATCTCTCTTCCACAGTCAGTGCCATACCGACCACACTGCCCCACACGCAGTGACACACCTACCGTCCTTTCCCACATTCGGTATCCCCCCACAGTCAGTGGCCAACCGGTTGCCACTTTTCCACACTCAGTAATATACCGGCCACCCTTTTCCGCATATAGTGGCACACCTGCCGCCCTCTTCCACACTCTGTGACATACCGGCCACACTCTCCCACTATCAGTGGCACACCTGCCGCCTTCTCCATACTCAGTAGCATACCGGCCGCACTCTTCCACACTCGGTGGAACACCGTTCGCCCTCTTCTACACTCAGTGGCACACCGAACGCCCTCACCCACATTCAGTGGCGCACCGGCCGCCAGCTCCCACACTTTGTGACGCACCGGCCGTCCTCTCCCACACTCAGTGGCACACCGCCCGCCCTCTCCCACACTCAGTGGCCCACCGGCCGCTTTCTCACCACTATGCCTTTCTGCGTTGACGCATCTACGCCCTTTAGCGCTTCAAACGACCTTAACAGTAAGAAATATCGTAGGAA
>SDVV010005178.1:0-19445 GCA_016164225.1 Gammarus roeselii | reverse complement strand
GGGGGGGGGAGGGGGAGGCAGTCTTTGGGTCCCGTAGGGTGGCTGTTCACTTTTCAGTAAAATCAGTGATATTCTTCGGTTGGGCACGAGTGTACATCGTCTCGTATGTCACGGTCGTCTTTGGAGCAGTGTGAGCATCATTGCTTCCCATTACAATCTCTGCTTGTGTGTCCGTATTTCTGGTATTTTTTTCATCTCATCGGACGTTTGTCGAAGGGTGTAACCATGGTTTTGGTCTCAGAAAATGGTATGTCTATGTATTTTTGTGGGGTAGAGCAGTTGAATTTCAACAGTAGTAATGTTTCTTTTTGGTGCGATTTTTGCTCCGACCACACAATCCTGGTTTTAAACGAGTCCGGTGGTGTACTCACCGCAGATTGCTCCTTCGTGAGATTTTTAATGTAAATCAAGCCTGGATTCGTAGAGAAAGATGGGTGTGGTTTGATAGTGCATGACTTTGTCACAATCTGGTCTTGGGAGATTTTAGTGTCGCTTTGAAGTTTCGTATCAACTTTAATGGTGACGCCTTCGCTGCCGCTGTTGGTGATGCTTAGAACTGGACGCCCAGTAATGGAGCCTAGTTCTTCTCGTAGTGTATGGACAAATATCCGGTCTATTCTTGGCGTCAAATGTGATTTTTCAATGTTCGGGAATATTGGGACCATTTTCCAACAGATTATGTTCATTAAATGGCGAGAACTGCTTCTTCCTAGCAGCCCTCGGAACTAGGTTGGAGTGTTTTTGGGGTGAAAAGTCATTGAGGTTGTCACCGGATGTGGAAGTAGAGGCACTTTCGTAGGTTGGGGGTTCCTGGATTTGTCGGGTCTTCCCGAGTTTGTAGGTTCGAAGTGATACAGCTTCGTTATGACACTCGAGTCTCGTTGAACGGTCGTCGATTGTGCTGGATTCTGGGTGAAATCTTCAGTTTTCTGTTTGGAAGGGCGGTCGCTAAGTTCAATATTTTTTTTTTTTTGCGAATACTTCTGGTCAACTCCTCGATGAGGTCATTGGTCCGGTCGTCTTGAAGAAGCTGACGTTCTTTGCTGTTGGGATCCTGATCTTTGTCATTCCGGAGGGGATGCTAGCCTATTTTGAATGGGGCACGGGAACAAATGCGATATCCCCCAATTGACTTACAGATAACTCAGAATGGACTCACTGATAACGCAGAATAAACTCATAACGGACTTGCAGATAACGCAGAATAGACTCACAATAGAACAAGAGATAGCGCAGAATGCGGGTCATGAGACCAATATTCAGCCCAACAGGCCAATACGACGCATTGCACGCAATAAACTAGAATCCTGTCTGTGACCATCTCATCCACACTAATACCTGTCTGTGACCATCTCATCCACACTAATTCCTGTCTGTGACCATCTCATCCACACTAATACCTGTCTGTGACCATCTCATCCACACTAATACCTGTCTGTGACCATCTCATCCACATTTTTATTTCATTTTTTTGTATTAAAATTGTTTTAATGAACGAATGACCACAGCGAAAGACATCATGGCTCCATTTAGTAACGCACTACAAGATAAGTCCAGAATCTTGGGGTAATTTATGATCTACATATCCTCAAGAAGGCTTATAAATGGCCAGGCTTTCAATGGAGAAGGCGGTGAAAAATAATTTGTAAAGTTTTACCCTTTAGGGAGTTCTTAATTATGTAATAAGGGGTAATGATCGTGATGAGGGTGAGGAGGGGTGCGAGACACAGCGATGATGGAGAATAGAGATGGAAAAGGATAGCGTTACAGAGGGGGAAAACGACGAAGAGGAATAACGATGTAAGGGGATAGCAATGAAGAGGAATAACAATGGAGGGAAATAACAATGAAGGGGGATAGTAATGAAGAGGGATAGCTATGAAAGGGGATAACGATGAAGAGGAATAACGAGGAAGGGGGAGAGCGATGAAGAGGGACAGCGATGAAGAGGGATAGCGATAAAGTGAGATAGCGATGAAGAGCGATAGCGATAAAGTGAGATAGCGATGAAGAGGGATAGCGATAAAGAGGGATAGCGATGAAGAGGGATAGCGATGAACAGGGATAGCAATGAAGGGGAGGCGGTGAAGGGGAGGCGATGAAGGGGAGGCGATGAAGGGGGATAGCGATTGTGGGGGAAAGCAATTGTAGGGGATAGCGATTGTGGGGGATAGCGATTGTGGAGGATAGTGATTGTGGAATATAGCGATTGTGGGTGATAGCGATTTTAGGGGGATAGTGATGAAGGGGAAAAGGGATGAAGGGGATTAGCGATGAAGGGGATGACGATGAAAATGGATTGTGATGAAGAGGGATGTCGATAAAGGGAGTAGCGATGAAGGGGGAAGGCGATGAAGGGGTACATTGATTTTGGGGAACAACGATTGTGGGAGATAGCGATAAAGGGGGATAGCGCTGAAGGGAGATAGCGATGAAGAGGGATAGCGATAAAGGGGGATCGATATGAAAAGGGATTGCGATGAAGAGGGGCTGTGAAGAAGAGGGTTTGCGATGGTGTGACAGGTTATGAAAGGAAATTTCTATGGACGGAGCTATAGATGACGTGGGATAGCGATGGATGAGGATAGCGTTCGAGGGAAAGTGGATATCATTGGAAAATGGATAGCATTAGAAATTGGCAAGCATTGGAAATTGGATAGCATCGGAAATTGGATAGCATGAGATGGGGGATAACATAGAAAGATAAGTAGAGTGAGAGGAGGCTCATTGATCCGTATCAACGTCCTTGACCCCTTCAGTATTATTCTTGATAATACCCTTGATCTCTTCTATAGAGTGAGCTCACGTTCGTCCGAATGCGTTGCTCTAGCGAGGGAAACAAACGAAGTCAGGCCTACAAATACTGTGAAATCGTCGCTTTAATTTAATAGACGGAAAATTGCAAGATAATTGCATCGTCTTCGTGATAATTGCCGATTAAATATAAATTTACTTGTCAGTAAGGACAACACAATTGCCACCCAACGCTTCCGTTTGCCACCCAACGCTACCGTTTGCCACCCAGCTGGAAGCGCTCTATATGATTAATTCTAATAGCCTTGATAGTTTGTACAATATATTTCTAGTATCTAACATCCATTCGATAGGACCCTTTCCAAAACTAGCAACCGTTTCTATTGTAGCTTTCCCTTTCTATAGTTGCTACCCTTTCTGTAAAGTAACTCTTTGTATAGTAGTTACCTTTTATATAGTAGCTGTCTTTTCAGCAGTAGCAACCTTTTCTATAGTATCTACCCTCTGTATATTAACTACCTTTTATGTATTGTAACTGCCCTCCCAATAGTAAGCTTTCTATAGTACCTTTCAAGCCTCCATGATTTTTGTTGTAAATATCCTTTCTGTGTCATTATTTTCAGTAACATATATCCTCTCTGTCACATCCTTAATACCTTCTTCAGAATCATATCTAGCGTTCTTGCTCCTAGTTCCCTTCGACCTCTGTCTTGCCCCCATTTTCTCCTCCAGACCGGGGGCTGACAGATGACACGAAGAGGGCAAACGGGCGGATGGCGCTCGCCCGCACCGTCCATGTTTCTTTTGCTCTGCGCCTCATTCAGAAAAAGAACGTATCGATTGCACGAAAACGCGAGCCATGGGAAGCTAACGTATTTTTGGTTGGTTTCCGAGCCAGGTCAATAGGGGAAAAATCAATAGTTTTTTGGCTTGTTAATATTAATGAGTGAAACTAAAAAAATTATAAGGTAAAATTCTTAGAAGAAAATAACATCTATGAAAATAGATGAAAATGAATAAAATAACAATTGATTATTACAGAGTGCAAGAAAAAAGACGTAAATGGCAAATGAGCTAAAAAAACGAAGATTACGGCTGCCTATTGCAAGCAAAAATAATAAATGCCTAATAACATGAAAAAATGTGAAAATGGCAGTAGGAAAAAAATGTATCAAGAAAATAAATAATAAAAAAAAAAATCACCGTCACGCACCGTCAATAATGAAATGAACGAAAATTCGAAGAGCAGAGTCTGAATTGGAGAAAATTCAAGGTCCATCCATAAGCCGTTGTACCACAGACACGAAGGACGAAGAAATGGTGGATCTTCCTAGGACGCAGACAACGCCCCTCGAAGATGACAAGTATTACATTGTATAAAAAAGGCAAAGAGGGCGGAATAGAGCTGTTCCTTGATAATATTACTTATTTCATAAAAATATTATTATACAACGAGGAGCGTTTGAGGAGTTGTTGCAGGTGAAGTCGGTGGTAGCTTATGAAAGCTACAAAGAGAGGAGAAGTGAGGTGAAGCGGGTTGTCAGGAGAGCCAAAAGAGACGCTGATGCCCGGTGGGGCAGACGGTAGTGCCAGAACTTTGAGGAGAACAAAAAGTTGTTATGGAAAGAGGTGAAGAGGGTGAGAAAGGGAGAGACCGGAAAGGAAGAAGTAGTGCAAGATGAAAATGGCCAGCTGTTGTTGGAAAGTGGTAATGTACGGAATAGGTGGGCCGAGTATTTTGATGAGTTGTTGAATGTCGAGGATGACAGAGAGGCTGACATAGTTGCTGTGGGTGGTGGTGCTCGGATGCCATTTTTGGGAGAAAGACTTATTACGGACACTACCAGGGAAGAGGTACAGGAGGCGGTGGACGTGATGAAAGCTGGGAAAGCCCCTGGTTTGGATGGAGTTGTGACCGAGTGCCTGAAGAAGGGTGGAGTAACGATAGTCGAATGGTTGGTGAGGTTACTGAACTTGTGTTTTGTGGCAGGCGTGGTACCGATTGAGTGGCGCAGTTCCTGCATTGTGCCGCTATATAAGAGCAAAGGTGATAAAAATGAATGCTGCAACTCGAGAGGTATCAGTCTGTTATGTGTGGTTGGTAAGTTGTAAGGGAGAGTGCCGATCAAATGGATTAAAGACTGTACGGACTGCACAATTGGAGAGGAACAGTGTGGCTTTAGGAGAGGTGGAGGGTGTACCGATCAGATTTTTTGCAGTGAGACAAGTCTGTGAAAAGTACCCTGCCAAAGCAAAAGATGTGTTCTGGGTCTTTATGAATCTGGAAAAGGCATACGACAGGAATGGCAGGGAAGCGCTGTGGAGGGTGTTGCGTTTGTATGGAGTGGGCGAACATCTGTTGAAAGCGGTGTAGAGTTTCTATGCTGGCAGCCGAGCATGTGTTAGAGTGGGAACCGAGGTGAGTGATTGGTTCACAGTGAAAGTGGGATTGAGACCAGGCTGCGTGATGTCTCACTGGCTGTTCAACCTCTATATGGATGGAGTGGTTAGGGAGGTGAACGCGAGTGTGCTGGGTCGTGGGTTGGAACTGTTGAAAGCAAATGGGCGAAGTTGGCAGTTGAGCCAGTTGCTATTTGCTGATGATACGGTCCTGGTTGCGGATTCAGAGGAGAAGCTATGTAGGGTAGTGTCTGAGTTTGGTAGAGCGTGTGAGAGGAGGAAGCTTCGAGTGAACGTCGGTGAAAGTAAAGTAATGAGATGCTCGAGGACTGTCGATGAAAGCAAAATTAGTGTCACCCTAAATGGAGAGCTCTCGGAGGAAGTCCAGTGTTTCAAGTATCTGGGCTCCCATGTGGAAATAACTGAACTGGTGGAAACTGAAGTGAAGGCGCGAGTGAAGGAGGGATGTAAAGTGTTGGGTGCACTAAAGAGTGTATTGAGCTGTAGGACGTTGGGGATGGAAGCAAAGAGAGGGCTGTATGAGGGTGTTGTTGTCTCAACTGTGCTCTACGGAGCTGAGACTTGGAGGGTGAGAGCAGAAGAGAGAAGAAGGTTGAATGTTTTCGAGACAAAATGTTTGAGGAGTATGGCTGGAGTAACGCTGAGAGACCGGATCACCAATGACGTGGTTCGAATCAGAACAGGGATGGTGAAGAAGCTGGAGGACAGAGTGGATTCGCGTGTTCTGAGATGGTTCGGGCACATAAAGAGGGTGGATGAAGGGAGATTGGTGAAAAGGGTGATGAATGCGGAGGCGAGTGGTCGCAGGCCTAGAGGTAGACCGAAATTTGGGTGGATAGATGGTGTGAAACAGGCGAAGGAAGGAGAGACATGAACGTGGAGGTGGCGAGAGAGCGTGCAATGAACAGGCGTGAGTGGAGAATGGTTGTGAATGGTTGATTTTGACGCTGCTCTGATGGGCTTTCCCATGATGTCAAATATTTGTATTGGGCAGCCGGCATCTTGGCCGGAGTACGGAACGCAAGAAGGATGGATGCTGTTTCCCGGGAATCAATGAACTGTTTAAAACACCTGTTAAGTCTTTACATCTTGACGTCGAACCCTCTAGACCAACAGCTGCTGGGAGAATACAATTGTTTGTTAGTCTCGATACAGGTAAAATGACCATGGTACAGAGCGCGTATCAGCTGCCTTTCTAAATACAATAAGTATTTATATTTTTTGTGTATTTTGCATACAACCTCCTTGTAGACGTCGGGCAAAGTATTCGAAAAAATGTATCGAAATACAGTATTGTTCCAAACCTTGGGAGTATGGAAGCCTGGTGCATCTTGAACGCTCCTGTACCAAATATCACACATGAAAAAGGCACAAACCTCTGCTCCTTTCCTTTTATAACCTTATGTTGACCGCACATGGCCGCCGCTATACTGCAGTAAATGTCCTGTAACGTCCTCAGATTAGGTATGATCTTTTCCGGTGCACCAATGACCTTTTAATAGTAAAGATGCGCCACTTCCATACGTGAGCGCGTATCAAAAGTGAATCGAGCGCTGGTGTTGTCTAGTGGTCGAACATCAAACTACTTCAACCCATCACTGTAACTCATAACAAATACCTACATCAAGAAGCACCGATTCTTGCTGAATCATTTATTATGAGTTCACCAGTCGGATTCAGGTTTGTACGCTAGATGGCAGCCCCGGCTACGGCGCCCTGTTACATTAAAGACATACGTCCCAGTGCACTCATCCGTAGCAAAGATACAACATTTTTTTTGCTTTGTCCTTTTTCTTTGTCACAGTTCGGTAATCTAAATCCTATTAGCGCTTCATTAATTAGTGAACAACTATATGTCCGTACCCCAGAGGGCGCTTCGAAAATCGGATGAATCGAATGCCTGCAAGTCTTGGGGTGGTTTCTTGTCTTTGATACCACTGTAACTAAAAATATGATACATAAATAATTAAAACCTTCATGGGTTTCATTATCACTATGAAGTACGTAAATCAGGGGCAGCTTCTCAATTGCAGATCCAATAGAGCTCCACCCTATTATTTGCAGTATCATCAATACAATGCACCAGGCTGCATGGGCTGTCATTGTCGGTAGTAGAAATTAGCCCACCGGCGCAAATTTTATATCAATAGATGATGAGTGCAAGACACGGTGCGACCGCCAGAGGGCGCTACGTGTTCAAATTATTTTTTGGGAAAGTATTTCATTATATTTTCTGCGATATCTTTGCTGGCTAATCGAGGAGTTCCGGGTCTTAGTTACAATAGGTTCTTAGACTATACTCCTACAACAATAGGTTCTTAAACTATACTTCTACAACAATAGGTTCTTTGACAGATGGATAGATGGCACTGACAGGAGAGCGCAGAAATCCAGAAACAGGGATTTTTGAACAACTTTATTGTTGACAGCACAACCTTACGCCAACTTCGTTATTTGTTATAAAATGTCTCTCCATAAGTTGACTTTGTGTAACAATTGAAGTAAAGATAACCTTCTTCATCTATCCTTAATCAATTCATAATTATTGTATAGTTTGATTATTGTTAGAATGATTTCTGCCTACTACCGAAATTTCAAATTCGCTAATCTACGGTAATAACTCCCAATTTTTCACTAACTTTTGTACATTTTGACGTTGGAAAAGCGGAAAATTTGTTGATTCATAGATAGGAAATAAGTTGGTAATTGTTTAACCATTCCAACGACGTTCAGCAGTCATCCAACCCAGAACGAAATGTATCCTCATTTGTCAAAAAATAAGATCTAAACTTGGTACGCCAATCTCATTACTTAATATTTACAGTATGTACTAATAGGCGCCTATTAGTACATACTGTGTACTAATAGGTGCCTTACATTGTGCTTTACATGGCGTCATGCATGGCGCTTCACATAGCGTGCTGCGCTGTATGGCGCCCCATATAGCTCCCTACAGGGTGCCGTACATGGCGCTCCACATAGGTTCTTACAAGGCGCCTTACATAGTGCCATACATAGCACCCTACATGGCGCCAACATGGCACCCTAAATGATGCCATACATAGCACCCTACATGATGTCATACATTGCACCCTACATGGCGCCCAACATGGTGCCCTAAACGTTCCCATACATAGCACCCTACATGGCACCCTACATTGAGCACATATACGTGGGTTATGTAATTGTACATAACACGCCTTGACTGTTTCTCTGTGGGCGCGAAATAAAGCACCAAACATATTTTCCCATAATGTTGATATATTCACCTTAATTGTATCGCTTCAAGTCACCAGCTTGTGGATACCAGCTGCATGTTGTGGGCTCGACCACCGGCATGGACACTGTGTTCCTGTGGGTGGAGAAATCTGACGCCTACCCCACTTTGTGTCCACCTAGCCCTATCATCATTACCCTACCATCACTACCCTACCATCATTACCCTACCATCATTACCCAACCATCATTACCCTACCATCATTACCCTATCATCATTACCCTACCATCATTACCCTACCATCATTACCCTACCATCATTACCCTACCATCATTACCCTACCATCATTACCCTACCATCATTACCCTACCATTTTTTACCCTACCATCATTACCCTACCATCATAACCCTACCATCATAACCCTACCATCATTAACCTACCATCATTACCCTACCATCATTACCCTACCATCATTACCCTACCATCATTACCCTACCATCATTACCCTACCATCATTACCCTACCATCATTCAGCTTCGGAGTAAACTGCTGGATGCTTTGAACGTATACACAGCAAGGCAGCGCCATGCACAGAGAACACTGTCTTCACAGCAAGGCTACGACATGCACAGAGAGCACTGTCTTCACAGCAAGGCTGTGCCATGCACAGAGAACACTGTCTTCACAGCAAGGCAGCATCATGCACAGAGGACACTGTTTGCACAGCAAGGCAGCACCGTGCACAGAGAACACTATCCACACAGCAAGGCAGCACCATGCACAGAGAACACTGTATTCACAGCAAGGTAGCGTCATGCACAGAGAACACTGTCTTCACAGCAGGGCAGCACCATGCACAGAGAACACTGTCTTCACAGCAAGGCAGCGCCATGCACAGAGAACACTGTCTTCACAGCAAGGCAGAGTCATGCACAGAGAACACTGTCTTCACAGCAAGGCAGCGCCATGCACAGATAACACTGTCTTTTCAGCAAGGCAGCGCCATGAATAGAGAACACTGTCTTCACAGCAAGGCAGCGCCATGCTCAAAGAACCCTGTATTCACAGTAGGGCAGCACCCTGCACAGAGAACACTGTCTTCACAGCAAGGCAGAACCATGCAAAACGAACAGTCTTCACAGCAAGGCAGCGCCATGAACAGATAACACTGTCTTCACAGCAAGGCAGCACCCTGCACAGAGAACACTGTCTTCACAGCACAGCAGCGCCATGCACAGAGAACACTGTCTTCACAGCAAAGCAGCGTCATGCACAGAGAACACTGTTTTCACAGCAAGGCAGCGTCATGCACAGAGAACACTCTTCACAGCAAGGCAGCGCCATGCACAGAGAACACTGTCTTCACAGCTAGGCAGCACCCTGCACAGAGAACACTGTCTTCACAGCAAGGCAGCACCCTGCACAGAGAACACTGTCTTCACAGCAAGGCAGCGTCATGCACAGAGAACACTGTCTTCACAGCAAGGCAGCACCTTGCACAGAGAACACTGTCTTCACAGCAAGGCAGCACCCTGCACAGAGAACACTGTCTTCACAGCAAGGCAGCACCCTGCACAGAGAACACTGTCTTCACAGCAAGGCAGCACCATGCACAGAGAACACTGTCTTTACAGCAAGGCAGCACCCTGCACAGAGAACACTGTCCACACAGCAAGGCAGCACCCTGCTCAGAGAACACTGTCTTCACAGCAAGGCAGCACCCTGCACAGAGAACACTGTCCACACAGCAAGGCAGCACCCTGCACAGAGAACACTGTCTTCCCAGCAAGGCAGCACCCTGCACAAAGAACACTGTCCACACAGCAAGGCAGCACCCTACACAGAGAACACTGTCCACACAGCAAGGCAGCAACCTGCACAGAGAACACTGTCTTCACAGCAAGGCAGCACCTCTGGCTTACATTTCCCCATTATATTGTTCCGTTTATGAAAGGGAGTTTCAAACCATATTTCTGAAATGAATTTAGATACCAAAATTGTATAACAAACTGGTTGTATCGAATGAAATAAACTCGTGCCGGATCGAGTAGAGTCGAGATTTGAAGGGGGAATCTAATCGAGTCGAGATTGGCTGGCAGAATCTAGTCAAGTTGAGATTGACAGGCAGAATCTAGTCGATTTTGATTGGCAGGCAGAATCTAGTCGACACGAGTTTGACAAGCAGAATCTGTTCATGTCGAGATAGACAGGTAACAGTGTGGCCACAACCTTCATGTTACGAGTAGCGCGCAAGAAATAGTTGATGTTTTCTTAATTACATTGGGAAAATTACTAACCAGAAAATCGTATCAAGGCGGTTGCAGAATGCATCTAGTGATATTGAAGCGTATCTCTGGATCCTGTGAGGCGCAAATACATAAAATATGCAACGGAGTTACATATAACAATTCTGAGTTCCTGAATCCTTTGCATTGCTTCCTGTGTGTGGTATAATGGATTCGTGGCTGCACAAAAGGGAGACAAAAGCACTCTCTGATAACATAAATGAAATTATCTCAGCTTTGTTGATGTTCGAACATATCAACCTATGTTAATTTTAGCCAAGAACATGCCAATAGCTTAGTGTGACGTTATGATGGAAATTTGAACAATTTACCTCCTCACATTGCATATACATCAATGTGTTACATACAGGATCATCAATGTGTCACATACATCAAAGTGTCACACACATCAATGTGTCACATACATCAATGTGTCACATACATGAATGTGTCACTTATGAGATCATATATGTGTCACATATATCAATGTGTCATATACATCGATGTGTCACATACAGGATCATCAGTGTGTCACATGCAGGATCATCAATGTGTCACATACATCATTGTGTCACACAGCACAGCATACACTAGAGCACTCTATATGCATACAATGCTTTATTGACCATCAGCACCGCAGGTATGCATTATTCTATAGGCCTACAGCATTCTTGTCCTACTGTACCTCATACCTATAGCATCTAGATCTACAGCACCCTAGGCCTAGAGAACTCTAGGCTGACAATACCCTAGTCCTACGGCACTCTAGGCTCACGGAACTCAAGGCTTACAGTACCCTGGGCCTAGATCCTCCTAGGCTTACAGCACCCTGGACCAGCAACCCTCATAGCCGGCATGTTATATCTCACGATATTGCAGGCTGAGGACTTCTAGATAAACACGGTGGAATATATATTTGATTTATTTGCAAATATACAAGTCGAGAAAGATTGGAATTTAAGTTAGGTATAAGAGGAGCGAGCAAGGGCAAGTAACCAGTCGGTATCGGGGTCGAGTCAACACTGACTCTCCCAGACTATCCCTTGCTGCTCCATCCATTTCACTTCCGCCACAAGCGTGGCCCGTGACGTAATCATCCTTGCACCGAGCGTCATTTTAATTGCTGTATGCACACAAATGATTTCCGTTCGCTTCAGATCAGCTTGTTTACTGATCATAGGCCCTCGTATTATAAATTACCTTGTCAGACTATACTACCCGACCTTCCGGCCAGCGCATGTCTAATGTAATAGGAATTTATTGATGAGCATCTACTGACCGGAAATCTCTTTTGTTACGCATTGACATTGCCGAAGTATGGGGACATGACACGACAGCAGCCTAGGCCTACCACGACACCTTCGCGCTACGCCACCTTTGGCCCACAGCCCCTAGGCCAACAGAACCCTTTGTCAACAGCGACCTAGATCACCTTAGGCCTCCAGCAACCTAGACCTTCAGCTCCCTAGGCCTACAACATCTTAGAACTACAACACCTTAAGCCGCCAGTACCCTAGGCCACCAATATAGTAATCTTGATAAATGTAAAATATTTTGCAACTAAAATGATTGGTCTACATAACTCTATATGCATACAACACCATGGACCCGCAGAGCTCTCAGGGCCTACCACACTCTAGGCCTACAGAACCGCGTCTGTCGGCGTGCTGAACAAAGCAATGTTAATCCACAGCTCGGCCGCTCCTGTGACGGCACCAAGCAAGTGTTTGTTGACACGACAAACACTTCAGTAAGGGCAACATCAGGAGCAACAGTAGCAGCAGGGATAGGAGCAGAAGGAGCACTAGCAAAAGACCAGAATCAGCAGTGGCAATAGTAGCAGAAGTAACAGCAGTCGATGGAGTAGGAGCAACAACAGTAGAAGGGTAGGAGGGACGGCAATAGAAGGTGTAGGAGCAACAGTAGTAGTATAAGTACAAGCAACAGCAGTTGTAGAAGTAGGAACACGAGTAGTAGAAGGAGTAATAGAATCAGAAGTAGAGGGAGTAGGTGCAACAGTCTTATATGAAGAAGGTGTAACAGTAGCAGAAGAAGTAGGAGCAGCAGAAGCAGACGGAGCAACCAAAACAGAAGGAGCGATAGTATCAGATGGAGAAGGACATCAGAAGCAAAGAGAACAAACAGGTGTAGCTGAAGCAAATCGAGTGGCAGAAGTAGCAGTAGCAACAGCAGCAGAAGAAGTAGGAATAAATGTGCTGTGGGTGAAGGAGCGACATCAAGAGCAGGGACAGGCAGCAGGGTTAGCAGAGCAGCAGGGCAGCAGGACAGCCGGGCAGCACAGCAGAATGGCAACAGGGCAGCAGACGAAGCAGGGGTAGCAGGGACAGCAGGGGCAGTAGAGACAGCAGGGATAGCCGGGCCAGCAAGGGCAGTAGGAGCAGCAGGGGAAGCAGGAGCAGCAGGTGCAACAGGACATCAGGGGCAGCAGAGGCAGTAGGGGCAGCAGAGGCAGTAGGGGCAGCAGAGGCAACAAGGCAGCAGGAACAACAGGGGCAGCAGGAGCAGCATGAGCAACAGGAGCAGGACAACCTGAGCAAGGAAACCTGAGCAGGGCAACAGGAGCAGGAACAACAGGAGCAGGGACAACAGGAGCAGGGGCGATAGGAGCTGTGGCGACAGGAACAGGGGCAATAGGAGCAGGGGCAATAGGAGCAGAACAATAGGAGAAGAAACAACAAGAGCAGTGGCAACAGGAGCAAGGACAACAGGAACAGGGGCAATTGATTACATTAGATTCGAGTAAGGAGAACAACGAGCACGAGTGCTCATGTCGAGTGTTTACTTTGAAAGAAGTGAGAGAAGAGTGGGGATATACAACGAGGCTTTAGAAATTGACGCACATATACAGAAAAAGGAAGGTTGTAAGGACAGAAAAGCGAAGAACCACCACCACCGTCACCACTACTCACTACCGCCACCCCACTACTACCCGGGGCATGTCAGTCCCGGTGAAGAAGGTGTCGAGTTTCAGGATGAGAGTTTAGGAACGGGGCGAACAAGAGGAGAAGTGAAGTATTTAGGTTCCAGGCGGTCGCATCTCGGACGGTCGAGCAGAGACGGTCACGCCCATACGCTCAGCGGACTCACACTTTTCCTCGAGCGCACGCCTGTCGGCTTGCCCCAGAGGTTGAGTCAGACGGATTCCAACTAGGTTTTGAGTCTACTTCAAAGGAGCATATGGGAATTAAATTTCGACAAGTATGTGCACATTTAGGAGAGCAGCACACCCAGTTGCCTGGGTAGTGGTCTTCCCCCATGTGCTCAGAAGATTAAGTCTTCTGTACGCAAGTGGTTCCTTGAACGTCGGAGTGACATCTCCAGGGAAAGAGTTGCTCGTGGGAAAGAGTTGCTCGAGGGAAAGAGTTGCTCTCCTCCTGGTGCAGTTTCTATATTCGCATATCATGGGGTGTGGGGGTGAGCCGCCGTTGCCGCTCATCGGTAAGCGTCGCTGGGTCGCCGGCAGACTTCACCCGCACAAGTTTGTCGAATCTACGTCGTACCTTAGAGTTGAGCAACGCTCTCCTCATGGTGCGGTTTGATTTTCGCATAGTATGCGGTGTATGGGTAAGCCGTCGATGCGGCTTCTTAGCAAGCGCCGCTGAGTTGCCACAGATTTCACCCGCTCTGCTTCATAATTGTTATCGATCTTTCCTATTTACTCCTCTCTTTTCTTCCCCGCAGGGAGGGTAGAAAAGTGGAAGAAAAATACCATTGGGTCGGCAAGGTCTCTCCATAGGAAAATACTAATTGCCTCAACAATAAATGATATCTGTCAAATCTACGTCGTACCGTAGAGTTGAGCAAAGCTCTCGTCCTGATGCGGGTTCGATTTTTAAATATCATGGGGTCGCCGGCAGACTTCACCCTCACTAGTTCGCAATTTTGGCTATCTTCCCACATTTTTCTTCTTTCTTTCCTCTCGCACTGGGAGGGTAGAAAAATAAAAAGGAAAATGCCATCGTGTCGGCAAGATTTCTCCATAGGAAGAGATTCGTTGCCTTCAGCAATGGGTGATACCCGTCGAATCTAGGCCGTATCACAGAGTTGAGCAGGAGCTCTCCTCTTGGTGCGGGTTCAATTTTTGTATATCATGGGGTGTGGTGGTGAATGCTGGCACTGTACCACATTAGAGTAATAAAAATAAAGAGTAAAAATATATGGTATCTCTCCAAGTCTTCACCGCCGCATCGAGATGAGAAAACGCCCCTCTTAGGCGGTGTCGATTTTCAGGATAGTCCCTGCATCTGCTTGTCCCGTTAGAACAACAGACGGCCTCGTAGGCTAGCGGGATGGGTGAATGCGAGTACCGTTACGGGCTCACACCCAGTACCGGTGGCCCTTTAGGGGTGGATGCAAGTCGCCGTAACACCTCTCACCCGGTGAATTCATAGAATGATCGTTCACGAGATATTATCAGTCTTTCTGTACTTGCAATGCAGTATTATCAGTCTGCCTGTACTTGCAATGTTAATGGTAGAAGCGTTCCGTTACGATATGGAGTTTTTCAGTCGCTTGAGTTGGTCAGCAATAGCAATCATCACATGTTACTGACCATAAAATTATGAGTAATAATTAACAACTACTGCTACCAGCGACATGCTATTATTGTTACTAATAATAGACTTATTTGCAGTAATAGCTTGAATTGTGAAGAGGGCAGTGTCATGCTCCTTCTCTATATCCCTATAATTATAATTTCGACAGCTCTTGGAAAAGTCGTGTTGTTTTCAGGTTAACCGAGTCACGGGGCCCAGTGCTTATAGAGCGCGTTTTTGAACGCATCCACGGATTCGGAGCCAACTACCGCAGCTGGTAAGTCGTTCCAAGCCCGTGAGATTGCGATCGGGAAAAAGTGTTGCGCTATAGTCGTAGCGAAACATTTTACACAAGTTTCGCCCGTTGTTTCGGGTACGAAAGTTGTGATCCCTGTCGAAGAGGCCGACAGGCTCACGTTGTTGAATCCCTTCAGGTATTTGAAGGTTTCAATGAACTGGCCCCTCACTTTTTGTTGCTCGAGGGTGATGAGGTCAAGCTCTTTAAGCCTATCCTCGTAGCTTTGGTGACGTATCTGCGGGATAAGCTTAGTAGCACGATGCTGGATTCGTTCCAGTTTTGCTATGTCCCCCCTTATGTGTGGAGACCAGAATTGGACTGCATGCTCGAGGTGGGGACGGACGAGGGACGTGTACAACGGCAATATAATGTCCTTCGTCCTCTCCGTCGTCGTCCCTCCGTCGCAGGCCCTAGAAGGTCACCAGGACCCGGTCGAGCCTGCCATCCAGCTTACAGAACCGGCAGACGAGGTTTCCCGCGAGGTTCCTGAAGACGCTCCTGCTCATCCTGGCGAAGCAGACCGAGCAGTGCGAAAGAGTAGGAGGCATCCTCAGACGTCGTCCGTGGGAATCTTTGCACTCTTTTTCACAGGCGCGGTTTATTACTCACTTAGCTTATTAGTTTCAATATTATTTCCACTATTAATATATTATTTATTAGCTCACTTAACACGGTAAATGTTCGCACTTGACACAGCTCTCACATGAAAGAATCTGCAAAAAACACGAAAGAATCTGCAAAAAGCCCAAAAGAGTCTACAAGAAACACGAAAGAGTTTGCAAAAAACACGAAAGCGTCTGCAAAAAACCCGAGAGTCAGTTTATCGGTACGGGAGCGAATTCGATTTCGGAGTAGGAGTAACAGGAGCAAGGGCAACAGGAGCACGAGAAACCGGAGCGGGGCAACAGTAGTAGGGGCAACAGGAGCAGAAGTACCAGGAGCAGGCAAAAGGACCAGGGGCATAGGGAGTATAAGCAACAGGAGCAGGGACAATAGGAGAATGGGCAGCAGGAGCAGGAGAAATCGAAGAAGAAGAGCAGAAGCAGAAAAAACAGAAATAGAAGGAGCAGTGGCAAAAGGTGCAGAAGCAGAAAGTGTAGAAGTAGAAGGAACAGAAGTGGATGGAGCAAGAGTAGAAGGAGCAGAAGCAGAAGCGGTAGAAACAGCAGTCGTAGTAACACTGAAAACTGCATCGACATAAATAGTGAATGAAACATTCGAAACAGACCCATCTTGAATAGTTTCTTTTATAAGTATTTTAACAATAGGAATAGCACCAGTTGCTGCTGAAGCAGTCATCAAAATCAAGAACATCATTGTATTCACTGTCTCTATAGTTACGGGCAAAATCATCACAAATAGTATCAGAGTAACATCACAGTAAGGGATAGGAAGAGATGGCTCGACTGGATGATAAAACTTTCAGTGTTGAAATGCCGGCATTCTATTTCCCACATTATCAAAACAAATATAATAAATCAAATTTAACTATTTTACATTATATCCAATTGTTTATGACTGTTCAATACATAAAAAGTGAACGAGTTTTCGATTAATTGAAAAAACGAGTACGAACTATAAATATTCACCTAATATATTTTCTTGAGCTCAAAATTATTTATTTATTTACCGTATGTTTTCCTAATTTGCTGAGCTAAATATACTATTTTTTTCTTCGGTACTTTCAGTTTTACTTTAGGTAGCGTTAGAGACACAGGCCTGTTGAACAAGAAAATTTATATTCACAAAACACACACTGACGCTGATAAAGACGATGAACCCTAACCATGCCGTCATATGAAAAACCAATTCATTTATATATAAGATGCTGTGCACTTGATACGTGTTAATTACACTCATTATGATTAATCATATTGTATTAAGCTGCGTCCATAGAAAGAAACAGCATTGTAGTCCAATCAATACTCGTTTCCGCCTGTCAGACTGGGAGACGGCAGCACTGCCGGACGGGCAGATGGGCTCCAGCAATTGGCTTTCGTTGATGCCCTGAAACGAGTCAGAACATCTTTGATGTCTGAATCTGCGTTCGAATGATATCAAAGAGACGAAATATTCGTCTATAGACATTATTAAATATTATAAAACTCTTTGAATGAAGATACGGCAACTAGCGCGCCCACCAGCAAGGCCTTGATGGTTGCCATGTCGTATTAATTACTCAAATATTACTGGTTGTATACCGAGTATGGCGCCTTAACGGTACTCGTCGTAGGGTGTCAACGAAATCAAATTCGTTGTCGCCCACCAGCCCGACAGGTATTGATGCTCGACAGGCATTGATGCTCAACAAGCATTGATGCCCGACAGGCATTGATGCTCGACAGGCATTGATGCTCAACCGGCATTGATGCCCGACAGGCATTTATGCTCAACAGGCATTGATGCCCGACAGGCATTGATGCTCGACAGGCATTGATGCTCGACAGGCATTGATGCTCAACAGGCATTGATGCTCAACAGGCATTGATGCTCACCAGGCATTGATGCCCGACAGGCATTGATGCTCAACAGGCATTGATGCCCGACAGGCATTGATGCTCGACAGCATGGATGCCCGACAGGCATTGATGCCCGACAGGCATTGATGCTCGACAGGCATTGATGCCTGACAGGCATTGATGCTCGACAGGCATTGATGCTCAACAGGCATTGATGCTCAACAGGCAATTGATGCTCAACAGGCAATTGATGCCCGACAGGCATTGATGCTCAACAGGCATTGATGCTCGACAGCATGGATGCCCGACAGGCATTGATGCCCGACAGGCATTGATGCTCGACAGGCATTGATGCTCAACAGGCATTGATGCTCAACAGGCATTGATGCTCAACAGGCATTGATGCTCGACGCATGGATGCCCGACAGACATTGATGCCCGACAGGCATTGATGCTCAACAGGCATTGATGCCCGACAGGCATTGATGCTCAACAGGCATTGATGCTTAACAGGCATTGATGCTCAACAGGCATTGATGCTCGACAGGCATTGATGCCCGACAGGCATTGATGCCGCCTGACATGCTCAAATCAACAGCACCACTTCATCTGTGCTCATACTGACTTCAGCGGAATGTTTACCACACTGCATTTGATAGTGTGTGTGTGCCAATGCAACATAATTCTGCGCTGTGTTCATTTCATATTTGAAAGTCCCCAAAATGTTGTTTCTTCTCAGGCTGTGGTGTTATCGTATGATGGAATAACAGTTCGAGGTTGCGTTCACGTCATGATGGAATAACAGTTTAAGGTTGCGTTCATGTCATGATGGAATAACAGTGCAAGGTTGCGTTCATGTCATGATGGAATAACAGTTTAAGGTAGTGTTCACGTCATGATGGAATAACAGTGCAAGGTTGCGTTCATGTCATGATGGAATAACAGTTTAAGGTTGTGTTCACGTCATGATGGAATAACAGTTTAAGGTTGCGTTCACGTCACTATGGGATAACAGTTTAAGGTTGCGTTCACGTCATAAACAAACTGGTGCTTGATGTGTAGCGGTAATGCCAAGGAAAATCCCCAGATCTTTCGGATATTATAAAATATCAGGTAGAGGATAGAGAGAATATACCAACAATAACGTTGGGAGAAATGTATGTGGACAGTGAAATCATCATTGGAAAAACTTCAGTCATCGCCAAGATTCGATCCTGCGTCGCCGGAATACGAGTCCAGCACTCTACGCACTAGGCCATCCAACACAACAAAAGTTGTGATTCAAGCTTTCGTGGGTATTGTACTGTTTTAGGGTCGACTACCAATTCCTCTGTTTTATCACTGTTAAGGCACAATAACCGTGCTCATAGATGTTAGAGAGAATATACCAACAATAACGTTGGGAGAAATGTATGTGGACAGTGAAATCATCATTGGAAAAACTTCAGTCATCG
>SDVV010005177.1:0-19446 GCA_016164225.1 Gammarus roeselii | reverse complement strand
TATATAGTATCGGACAGTCTTCGGTGCAAGCATAAATTCCTTTAACGAGGATATCAAGCGGGATGTTTTGGTCGACTGTTGGTGAGGGCGAAAATACATGAAAACATAACAACTCGAGACAATACGATGTTCGGTATTCAATGTCTAAAAAAAGGTGGAAAAATTGTACGTACAGATTTGAGAAATATAAATAGAAAAAAATATATACAGTCACTACGCAAAAATATAGTCCAAATAACAGAGTAATTATGTAGGTATTTGGACTTCACGTTACCCCTGTTTCTCTAATTATCATTACCTCATGTGGTGAGAAACCCTGCTGCATATTTCGAATTATCTGCAATTTTTCTGTATCGCAAGCGGATATGATTCAGCGTTTTTTATTCAGATCACAAATTGGTATTCCTAGCGTCAGTGTTTTTCCCATACCATATTTATACCGACTGGCACTCTTGATCTTGATGTGTGTGATGGGGCTGTCATTTTTTCCTTGCATCAAAAAACTGACAGTCCGTCCCACAATTTTAGAATTGTTAATAACTCAGTTGCATGAACGTAATTACTCGAGTACAAAAACATGCATTGATTCTTGTGGTGTTAAAGTTTTCTGAAAACTCTTTGGTTATCTCCCTGACATTATAAAGGGATTAATTGAGCCATCTGATGTCGGTTGATCCTCGGACGTGACCGTGGCTGTCGCTGGTGTATGTTATCATCACAGGTCAATTCATCCATCTCCTTCGTGGGTTGAAAAAAAATGAATGATTTTTGTCCCGGTATCATTGTATTTTTAGGCCATACACAATGACTGTTATGGTAATTTTACCAACAGTTCGCTGTTTGCATGAAAGATTCGTTTAGAAAGCAATGCGTATCGGGATAATCATGTTTCCCTGTTATGAGAAACATCTACGTTCGAAAATAAACACCGTAACAAGTTTTTTTCTTTTGTTATCGTTCAATTATTGAAGATCACAATTAATTGTCGTCAACAAATCATTATCTGTGAAAATAATTTCTGCCGAGCGTTTTCAAATAATCATAGAATAGATTTAGGCTCACAACATCGATCAAACAATTATATTCACACTCAGTATTTTATTCATTTACCCCTACTCATCATAGCCTATACGGCACGCGTATCCCACGGCCTAGACTATTGATGGTATCCTGCGTCGTCAAAAAAATTAATATGTCATACAAAGAGAATATGTATTGTTTGTTCATGCCATTTTGTGCATTAAGATGTTAACAATCCTCAAAAAGTGTATAAATGTTATAGATAGATCAATGTGGTTATTCATTTATGCTAACACAAGGAGTCGAACAAACGTACTACAACACGGTAGGCGGTGACCTGGGTTGACAAGTTTGTAAGTGCGCACCGGACAGAACGACGAGTGCTCATCCGACGTCCCGATGAATGCGAACAATAACGGTCTAAATATAATTCGGGGAATAACGCAGCTATTGAAGAAATACAGAGCCTGCTTTATACCGCCATAGGAATGCAGAGCAAAGTTGTATTATATGAAACACTCGTAAAGATGGTGGTTAGTGTCATAAAGCCCAATCGTGGTCCAACACTAATCTATGTGTCACAGGCGGTCGTCCTTGCACTCGTGGCATTGGGGTGAGGTTTGGCACAGTAACGATGCGTCTGTTTGACTCTGGCAGAGAAGACAGGAAACATTGATCAGGTGTTCCCAGGGACAGAAATGTACCGCATAGGTGAAAAGCGTCATTATATTCACTCAGCAATAATAAATTTAACGACCACACAATCCCCTTCTGAAATACCCTTGTTTGCCACGAGGGTATTTGAGGACGCATAGGAGAGGACACCGTGGAGATGATGTCGTCCCTTATGCGTTCCAACATGCCTGCGTCTGTGTGCATCGAGGTGTGTCTGGGTTTCGATGGTCTTCCTGACGGTAGTTGCAATGACGCGGGTGGCTGGGGGTTAAGCAATAACCATTATTGGCCGTTAGGTAGCGAAGAGGAAGCTTTGTCGGGACTCCATTCGTCAGTATGGAGGAGTTTACCAAGATCCTACCATCGAGCTTTCTAATGAGAGGAAGGAATCTTCCGATGTAGGCTGAACATACAAGTATGATATAACCGTGAAATATGTTAGCAAAAGTAATGCTATAAGCCTACCTTGACATCCCTACCTCCGGTACAATCTCAGCCCGGCCAATCACCGGTCTATCCTTCCCTAAATGACCTCTTTAACCCTGTCCCGAGCACAAAATAAACGGCAAAAGCCCATCGTAATTACCCTGACCAGGTCATCCCAACACTTTTCCCCTCGCAACTCTTTTTAATTCGGGACCAGCGTTAATGGATTGAAAATCAGGGGATAAACAAAGCCTTTGAAGTGGCCTGTTCCTGGTGCACTGGGAGATTTGATGGAGATTTGGCAGATGAATTTGCAGCTCGAGGCCGCGTGGGGTTAAAAAGGAATTTTACGGATTGAGATATTCCGTAAGTTCTACTAACTAGTGCGCTGAAATATTCTCCTATGACTTATATACCATTGTTTTACAGCCTTCCTCAGAACACTGAATAATTGAATGCACTGTTATAATCGATAAAATAATTGAACCTTTTTCTAGCAAGGTGAGCCGAGATGACCAAAGATATGATCATTGTAGTCCATTCGAGGTCGGGTATCTTTTTTTCCAAAATGTCACGAAGGGGATGAGGTACAAGGATTTTAAAATAACCTCCTAATGAAAGATCACTTGCCACCAATTCAAAATACTGTTTAAAGCGCGTAGCTTGGGGTTCATTTAACTTGGGGTTCATTTAAAAGCCTCTAATCGTCTTTCAAAGTTTAGTTTCATCCTATGCGTTCTTTTGTATTTTAAGGTGAAGAAAATAAAGCAAATAACATTCCCAGACACGTTTTGACGGCTACCTTATCATTAGGTCATTGAACAAGCAAAGTCAGAATAATAAAAGGTCCGCTGAACTCACTGGTTCATTATATTATCTTAGATTTCAAGAAGTGCAACCACTTACTGAGCAATTTCGTTCGACAAATGTTTGACTAATTCAAGAATATGTTGGAAAACAATAGTTGATACAGCCTGTTTGATGTTTGAACAAGTGGAATCCTTGTTGAATGAAATCCTTCAGTTGTTAGATGACTGAAAAAAAAATACTTCTTGATTTTAGGCGACTTTGGCCAGCCTGGAATACGCATTTCTTTTTTATTTGCTAAGAACAATAAACATTTTTGGCCGGAAAGGTATCATATGTGTTGACTACATTCGATCATTTCTTGTCATTGACGAGTGGAATTGAAGTTGAACAGCTTCCAATCATGTGTGCGAGGAGATTCGTATAAATCTGGCAAGGGTTAACGCACACTTGCCGCTCTGTGTTCACGAAGGGTAAGCAGAAAGGCTGTCAGCCTGACAGGGGTGAACGCACACTTGCCGTTCTGTGTTCACGAAGGGTAAGCAGAAAGGCTGTCAGCCTGACAGGGGTGAACGCACACTTGCCGTTCTGTGTTCACGAAGGGTAAGCAGAAAGGCTGTCAGCATGACAGGGGTGAACGCACACTTGCCGCTCTGTGTTCACAAATGGTCAGCAGAAAGGCTGTCAGTATAGCAAGCTCATGCAATGAATTATTTCAACCATGGAGGATTCATAAAGCAATTTTATTTATCAATATCTATACTTACTCCCATTACTTTCCTCCTCCATTCCACATCAAATCAACTGACCAACTATCACGTGTTCCGACAATGAAGAAGCAGAAGTGTCAAAAAACAAGTTAAATTGCCGTTAAACGAAGATTCTCATCACATCTCTTCGTACATAGAGTGACGAAAGGATGAGAGGATGTTTCTTCATTTCTTTCACTCGTACGCCACTAACTATTCACTAGAACTGGTCACATTTCGTACACAGAGTGACGAAAGGATGAGAGGATCTTTCTTCATTTCTTTCACTCGTACGCCACTAACTATTCACTAGAACTGTTCACATTTTATTGCCGTTAAACGAAGATTCTCATCACATCTCTTCGTACATAGAGTGACGAAAGGATGAGAGGATCTTTCTTCATTTCTTTCACTCGTACGCCACTAACTATTCACTAGAACTGTTCACATTTTTTATGAAATATCTTGTGATGAAATAGACATACGAAATAGTGTTTTATTTTCCGCTATGATTGCTTATAAAGTCGACCAAGGCTGCTGAAATTGTGTAGTGATTTACTTTCTAAGCCTTTGATATGTTCGAGAATCACAGCGTCTGGTCTCGTCGTAAACGACATCGACATCGACATTATGAGGAGTAAAAATGTCCTATCGACTGTTTTGTGTCCATATATTTGTATTGTTTCATCAACTAATAGACTGTGATATGCTTCAATTCCATTAGACGAATAACAGCTTCCTTGTTTGAATTGAATTGGAATCTCGAGCATAGTTATAAAGTGTACGTGGTTGAAAAATATTTATTTTTCATTTGCGCAAAAATTAGGTGACATGCAACTATTGTTCCTTCGAAAGAAGCCTCTTTATCTAATATCCCAAATAACGTCATTTTGAATTATTACAGGCGTGTCCTGGAATGCTTCCTGGGATGCTCGCGCGTTATACTGCTCTGCCTTGATGGGGACCAACGGAGGTTACCAGAATTAGTTGCAGATATTTATGGAATTTTGATTCACTGAAATTTGAAAATGAGAACAGAACCAATTATATTATCATCGCCTCATTCAGTAAGAAGAGCACTGCATTGTAAGCAGATGGCCGAGTGCCTCTTCTTGGTGCAACGTGTTGTGAGTTCGAATATTGGTATCACGTCACAGTCTTGTAGGCGGCTTCTCTTCTGTGATAGCGAAACCCTGCTACCCTTCGACCTAGTGGTAAACGATTGTGTGTCTAGGCATAAATTTACAGCAACATTTGAATAACATTTGATAAGTTTTATTGATTGTCCTAATTATTACTTGCCTAATTTTGACAGCCCGCTATACCAACGTGTCATTGACAGGTGGCCTGTGCAGCGTTTCTTGTTTGCTTGCTGAGGGCATCATTACGAATGAAGAACATTTTGGCAGGGCCGACTACCAGCAGCAAAATTAACACATCACAAATCCCATTAACGATGGGACAACCTAAAAGAGCAGAGCAGAATTGAAGGGCTGCACTTTCGAATGTTGCTGGAGTGCAAGCTATGAGTTGAATCAAACATCGTTAGGAGACCTTTTTTGGGAGGAATGTTTGCACCGAGGCAAGAATTGTTTATACGCTTGCAGAGTGAGGGAGATTGTTCAAAATTTAAAAGAACATGTCCAATATAGTGACATGCATAGGGCCTGGAAATTGATCGATCAAATGAAAAACCCTATAATTGACGAATGAGAAGCCGGAATGGAGCTAACACAAATGGTGGGGAAACTATGAAGCTAACGCAAGCGGCTTACAAGTGTTTACAAGTTGAAGAAGACAACAATAGGTCTTCTGGCCCAACCCAGGTAGCCCCTGATAGCAAGATAAAAAGTTCTGAACTAGAACGTCTAAGAGCGCTTCATTTGCCATTTATGTTTGTTAAAACAAGAAATAAAGGGACGATTTAGCTATTTAACGGTGATTCACATAAAATTTATCGAGTCGTGATTTAAACGTTTTGATCGTATTGCTGTTTACAATCACTGCTGTAAGTTTGTTACATTCTTCGACAACTCTATACGTAAAGAAATTGCGCGTGATGTCGAGTGAGAAACGCTTCCCATCGGTTTTATATCCAGTATTCCTTGTCACTCCGCTCGCATCTAGAGTGAAGAGGATCGCTTGGTCGACGTTTTCCTTACCCTTCATAATCGTCCACACTTTGATCATGTCACCTCTGACTTGACGTGTCTCTGGTGAATAAAGATTGAGTTCTCTTAGTCTGTCTTCGCACAATTTATTGCGCAGCGAAGTGATATGTTTGCAGCTCTACGTGGAACTTTCCCTAATTTGATAACGTATCTACTAAGAAATGATACCAACATTGAATGGATTACTCGAGATGAGGTCTAACAAACGCATTGTATAATTTTAGAATACTGTGACTATTTGGTTCTTTTTTTGGCAGCATCGTTAAATTGCTTGCTGCTTTTCAAGTCGTTGCTAGTGATGACACCTAGATCTCTCTCTTCGGTGACAGGAAACAGTTTCTTAACGGACATTGAGTATTCGTGCTTGTGGTTGTGAGGAACGATGTGCATAAATTTATATTTGTCTACATTAAATTTCATTTGTCACTTCTCTGACCAAGCAAAAATTTTGTTCAAATCTAATTTGATTTGCTGGCGCTCTAGTTCGGTTTGCACTTTTTCTTCCATCTTAGAATCGTCTGCAAATTTACTAATGTTTGAAAGCACGTTTCTATCGATATCGTTCATGAATATTTTGAAGAGAACTGAACTTAACATGGTTCCCTGAGGCACGCCTCTTGTAACATTACCCCAAGGGGAGGAAGCACTGTCATGCACAACTCGCTGCCGCCTGTCCGTAAGCCAGCATTTTATCCAGTTAACCAGCGCGCTTCGCATACCGATGTTGTGAAATTTATTAACTCAACGCTTGTCGAGGACTTCATTGGAGGCCTTTTGAAAGTCAAGGTAAATGATGTCAATTGCAGATTTTGTGTCGTGAATTTCGATTATATTTTTGAAATAGTAGCAGGTTCGTAGGACAGAAACGATTGTGGCTAAAGCCATGCTGAGAGTCGGTCAATCAACTTGTTTGATTCTAAAAACTCTGTAATTTCATCCGTTAATAAACTTTCCATCAATTTGCCAATGACTGACGTGGGACTAATTGGTCGGTAATTGCCGGGACACTTTTTGTCTCCTTTTTAAAAATTGGAGTGACGTTGGCTCCTTCCCATTGTGAGGGGCAAGTGCCATTTGGTAGAGATTGGGTAAAAATGTTTGATAAATGTTGGACGATTTCGTTTTCGGTTTCTCTCAGAATTCTGGGATGAACTTGGTCCGGACCTGTAGATTTTGTGACTTTCAACTCATTTATATGATAAATATCTTCGGCAGGGGTTCACTGTGCTGAGGGCTTCAATTCGTCTTTGCGCTATGATATCCTCAGGATTAGGAACAGCCTGATTCTCTAACGCAAATTCAGAGCAGAAGTATTGATTAAGTAGGACACTCATATAAGTGTCGTCTTATTTTAGCTCACCAACATCGTTCTCGAGGGGACCAATTGCAGATCTTGATTTGTTATGCTCGAAATATAACTCAAAAATTGTTTCTTGTTAGCTTTATCATCGGCCGCAATGGTATTTTCGTAATGTTTCCTCGAACGTATCCGGACCCTCTTCAGATCTCTTTTGATGCAGTTGAATTCATTTTTTGCCACGTCGTCATGTGGGTGTTTCTCTTTTATCGAGTGCTTTGCTTTCTTTTGCGACTGAAGCTGGTGCAGTTCTCCTTTCCAGTACTTAGGCTGATTGACTGCTGTTCGCCTGTTCATATTCAACATTTTTTGCAGTACCATGTAGCCCGGTATCGTCTACTGGTCAGCCTGTGCTCCCAGGGGCACCTAGCACCTATTCTCTCTTTGCTTCTCTGCGGCCAACCCGGTGATCCTGCTGCGACTCTTCTCATCTCCTAGCTTGTGGGGCTGTACATTGGTTCCATGCTCCGCTTCGACCAGCTGTGAGAGCGTGAATCTCACCTTAGCTGGTCTCGGAACAAATTGACTCCAGTAAGAAGGCTACGTGAAAAATATGAAGTTACAAGATATACCATGGAACTCAAGGTTGATTGACCAGTGATTTCTGACTTTCTGACTCGTGTTTGAAGACACGTTTGCACTAAAATATGAGTTTTTATGCTATTTTTCAATTTAAAAGTAATGTGTTCCCGATAAAATCTGAAATAAAAAATATCGTTCATCTGAATCATAACACAAGGATATGGTTATAGATTTCTTTTCCGAAATAGTTTCTTCAAACTGTTCATCACAATATTATTTTTAAAATATTACATTTTCTGTATTTATGAACAATTTGTGTTACATAATTTTTTTTTAGATGGCTCTTGACCTATTACAACGTACGACCCTGGTTATCAGCAAACACACATTATTTTTTACTTCTACTTTTATCAATCTAAACTTGGGCTCTGTGAAGTTCCAAGGTCGACAGGAAAAATTCCCTGCATGAACCATGTTTAAAGGCCAACGAGGCCCTTGGCATAAATAAGCTCCCAAATAGACTCATATACAAAAAAGAAGGAGTGGCAGCATCAGAAGCAAGCATACCTGGTTAAGGTTACCAGATCTGAGGTCAATCCTTCAACAATAAAAAGAATATTATCTGGAAGTACAAGGAATGTCGCCGGTCGACGGCAGAAAATTCATATCCATACATCGGAACGAAATGACAAAAAGCGGTTCTAAAGTATACAGAAGACTTGGATGGACGCATTTCTATTGAACGGTTATGGAATGAGGAACATATTAGCAATATGAAGAAAGGTTAAAAACCATTTAATAATTAATATGTTAACATTGCCTTTGAATGAAGGGAAATGAAAACGAATGAAGAGATACTAAGTTAGAATATACCTTGACAAAGTTTTGTTATATTCAGGGTGAGCTTTATATATGTCAAGAATTTATGGAGTCAGACACATGTTCGATAGCAGGACTTTGCAGTTCAAACTTCTCCAGAAGAATTGCTGAAGAATAATTCGCAGATCTCATAGTTACAATGCGAATATATCTCTATAATTATCAATTCACCAAGGTTTCTGTAACATTCATGACGAACAATATTCCCGGAATATATGTCCCATATTTTGAGTTCAGTTGGCTGGAATGAATAATAATATTCCAATTGTTCCCAGTTTCCCCGATCCATGTCCATGAAACTTCTTCTTTCGGAATAATCGGCCTCCTGCTATGGCAAGGCTCATTCTGTAACGACCCTTACCATGAAGAATTTCATCTGTTCATTTGTGAACTTTTTTTCAAAGATCTGGTTATATAATATTTCGGAATCTCATAATTTCCTTCTAATGACACTCATAAACTATGCTACTAAATAATATGAACACTTGGAAAAAGACTGGAAACACAAATATGCTCGAAATCTTTTTTTTCGTCAATTAAGCAAAATTCGTCCGTGCACAATATCGTTAACAGCAAACACTGCAGTCCCTCATCAGTTGAGTTAGTGGGAAAAAGCAGAGAACAACCGCCAACCCTCACCACGCAACCATTGTCCATCAGTCCTTGTCTGCGAGGACCTCTCCCCACGCAACCATTGTCCACCAGTTCTTGTCTGAGTGGAACTCTCACCACGCAACCATTGTCCACCAGTTCTTGTCCGCGTGGACCTCTCACCACGCAACCATTGTCCACCAGTCCGTGTCCGCGTGGACCTCTCACCACGCAACCAATGTCCACGAATCCTCGTCCGCTAGAACGCGTTGCTCAGTTTGCTCTCGTCCAATATTGAGCGTGAATATAAATTGAAACAGAAACTGTACCTACTAGGCTCGAAAATATATTTTAGCTATGAATCGTATAACATAAAAAGTATGCTGTAACAAAGCCTGTACGTCGATGAAGATTCTCTGTCAAAAGCTAACTGGAAATGTTTCTGTAGTCAAAGCTATTATTTGATATAAGTTTGATTTTAATGTTCTGGGCGCATGCCGGGTATAGGGCTAAGAGTTTCAAGCCTCGCAACTGTCTTTTCTCTGCATAATAAACCGTCCGGTAGTAATTAAAGTGCATTAACTGCATGGGATCGTTTACCTCGTGACGTCATACTATTTTAGTTCCCTTAACCCAGAGTTTGACGATGAAACGAGACCGTTTCACAATATGGATTCGTACGCATAAATGCAATTTTAGCCAACGGCTGTTGACTTGATTTTATAATATATAATGATGCGTCAGATATTTGAAATTATTGAACGCAATTTGTTCTGAGGTAAAGTGGGCAATCATAGTCTTGTGTGGTTCCCATTCCCTTTAAAGATCAGTAGGAGCCCAACTGAGTGGTCCTACAGTACACTGGCCACGACTTCTTTGCTTGTTTTCAGTTGATAACACCCCATAAAGAATCCCTAATAATACTGTCAGGTCGCTCCCATTCACCTCATCGGTATGCCATCACAGATAGTGGGACAGGGAGGGTACAACTCAGCTCATTAGATCAATTTAGCGGGAACGGTGGCAGGAATAGTGAGGAACAGGAGTCGTGTCACGGGACGGGGTAATTACGCTGGAATTATTTAATTCAGAAAGTGTTTACGGCGGAAAACGTTAAACGGATTAAATTTCATTGAAAACTGTTTGCATTGAAAGTTTTTACGAAGACAGATTTTCAATCGAAATCTTGTAGCCTGGAAAGACAATTGAACATATTGTTCATTGGCAGGAAGCGTTTATGTTTAGCATGCTAATTGTCGGGCATCGAATTGTTCAAAACTGAACATTTTGACACGTTTTTTTTTCGCTGAAAGTGCTCACGTTCGAATCGTTTATAATATGATTTCTTTTTTGGCTCGAATCAATTTCCGACAGAATTTATTTTCCACTAAAGTGTTCACGGCGGAAACGTCCAGGACCACAGCAACGTCCAGAACCACCCATCTAGGTGAACTCAATATAAGGCCACCGGTCACAAAGGGACCTGGCGGTGGCCGTGAAGCGGTCGCTAAAGGGAAAAATAACTTCCAGGCCAGATTTTCCGTCCTAAACACTTACCGTTCAAAACCATTTCTGGGCAAAACTATTCAAAACTACACATTTTGGTGCCAAATGCCCAGGAATAGTTTCCAGCCAAGATTATTTCCGCTGTATTGCTTTTTATAGTGAAATAAATCCAGGGAAAACACTTTGTCAGGATAAGGGAATAGTCAGGTCCTCTTGACGCTTTGAACAACGGCTGCTTTGCGATCGAAAAGTGTGGCATTTTTCGGGCAATGAAGAAAGCGGGTACAATTGAGATTCCTGATATGATGTTTTAAACAATCTTTTGTCCTAATTTATCATCAATACAGGAACAATATGTCACAACATTATACAGTCAAAACAGTTAAACAGCTAATAACAATAAGATTGAACAATTTATATGCTATGATTTCGTTGTATAGTTTTGATAATTTGAAGTTAAGAATTGAAAGCCCAATTTGAGCTATTAAGAACGTCTGGATCAACTTCATCCTTACGCACTATCCAATAGATTTATCTAACGTTAATGCCCTACGAGAAATATGTCCCAATTGAAAAATCCTAGACACCAACTAAAATAATACTGGGACAATTCAATACCTGACACTATTTGATCAGAGAGTTTGATGACGCAAGAGTTGTGGCACTGGTAATTATGCTGTCTCACAAAGTTACAAATTCGGTCATGGCTGACAACTGTGTAAAAACTGTAGAGCGACAATATAGCATTTATAAGCTAGTAAGACGATACGAATAATTATTTTATTCATGACTCAAAAGCTGAAAAGAGACATTTACAAGGAAGCGAGTTCCAAATTTCAACACAGTTGAATTGAGTATAAAATACGATTCGGGATCTAGTATAACAGATTATTACACGGTTAACAGCATTTCCTTTGTAATTTTCTAAGTGTTTGAGTTATTCATCATCACAATTTCTGTAAAATATTATTAATTTGTTTTGGGAAAGTGGGAGGAAAAATTGATCATTTAGTTTCAAGGTATTGAGTGTGAGAATAGAATGGAAGGTTATTTATAACTCAATTAGCCTAATTTTTTAATATTAGTATTTGATGTTTTTTTCTTACCTGTTCCATACCTAGCTTCGATACCGTACATAATAAATAGCAGAAACAACGTGGAATGAAAGATTTCAGATTTAAAAATATATATATATATATTTAGAAAAAATGGTTTGTTTATCTCGTCAATTCTCCTATAAGAGATAAACGTGTAATTTCATCATTTAACATTGATACCGATTCGGTTTGCATTAAGCCACTTACTAACATGATAAGATAAGGTACTCTTCAGCAAGTATTGTACATTTGAAAATGGAGGATGCGTTATTTGCATAATTAATGAAAAATAAGGAAAGATAGGGCCCATAAATAGAACTTTGAGGAACACCATGCCCATTATGGGTATGGTAGATTTAACTTCGTTCACAGTTACATATTGTTTGAAGTTGGACAGATTTTAATTAACCATTCAATAGCGATTCTTCGTATTCCACAAGACCTAATTTATTTAATAAGATTGAATGGTTCGCGCCGTCAAAATCCTCACGAAAGCCGAAAAATTTGAGAATACGGTGTTGTTTGAATCTCCGTTATAAAATCAGTACTGTGGGTGAATCACTGGAATGAGTAGCTTTTTCATTGGATCTGAAGCTATACTGGTTCTCATGAAGGATATAGTTTGCATTCAAGAAACAGTATAGTAATTATTCGTGAACTATTTTTCAAAATATTTGGAAAAAATGGATGAACAAAGTTGGGTCGATAATTTCCAGTAACAGTGACAGGGCAAAGGCTCAGTGGGCCGACTTGAGTTTGGGTTTTGTAGGGGGTAGTATTATAAATTTACCCTTATGGAATAAGAGGTGCCCAATGGAAATTAACAGAGCAATATGTTACGATGGGAAAAAGATGGGTAAAAAATTAGGTTATGAGCGTCAAAAACACGCAGGTTACGTTCTAAGTGGAAGTCTTTCCAAGCTTCCCAAATGTTACCGCTGGTAAAATGAATACTTTAAAAAAATATTGAGCTTCATCGGAGAATCTTGACCCCGTAGCTCAGTCTCGAACGCAGCTACTCAGCTGTGCGACAACTACCACTCCGACATCCACTTACAAAAAATAAATTATTGCAAGCTGGCTTGATTATCTCGTTCAGAAGGGTGTGGCATCCTTCTCTGCCAGTATCACAGTCACCATGATTAAATATTTGAGAGAATGATTACGGTTATTGTATGTTTCATCTCTAACATACTAATCGCGATAACTGTGATACTGTACTAGCAGAAGTTGACGATTAGCCTAATTTGAACAGCGTGATACCCACAACTATTCGAAGCCCAACTATGTTGTACGGAATGGTCGGCTGAGGGGATCAAGAAAGTCTGTCATCTCGAGGCGATGCCACGGCGGTGATTGACTTACGGCAACTTTATTTTTCTCCAGTGCAACTTTTCCTAATAATATTAGTATTACTCATGGCAATCTCAGGTATAATATCTGATAAAGTATTCATCCGCTTAGCCCTATTTGTCGATATCTCTTGCAGTGGCTTAAGGTAAGTGAACATGAAAGCCGTCGGTAATTCAATCTATATTACATTTCAAACACAGATTTCAAGAAATGTACGATGATATTTTGAATTCAACTTTCAGATTTTACTTGCAATACGATCCCACATGAAAAATAGTAAGGACGTCGTTTTATTGGGCATTTGCAGTTTATGTGAAATGAGACCTGCGCCTGGCCCCAGCCTCATTCAAGGAATGGGTGAGAATTTCAAAGGTCCGAGGTCTAGGATTAGACCCAATCCCGGGTAATCAGGTCGAATGGAATTGAATCTTTTCAGACTCAGTTAGTTCCTGAATAAGAAACATTTCGAGAAAGGTGAGTGTTGGGATATTACCTTGATTGGACATGAAGAGAAGATAGTATTTACTATTCCGAGACAACTTCTAGGAACCGTAGAACATTTCAAACAGCAAGCGTTGGTGTCCGGTAAAACAAGCATCAAATTGCTAAGACTGTGAATAATATTTGAATGAACCGAAAATTGAACGATCGAAGAAAGATTGGAACTTTTATTTATATTATCCCCTGCTTGCCTACGTAATTGAGACATATTTTCCGATAAAATACATATGCCTTTTTCAACTGAACTTAAATTTAAATATAAAACAAAATAGTTTCTATCTCACGTTATAGGAATAAACAAGTGGACAACTGCACCTTTATGCCGCTTTACTAATTGACGTTAGATTAAAAAATCATTTACAATATACTACATGAACACATTCCCGTCGTATACACACGTACAAATCTGACTAATGCCACTTAAGTACCCGGTTGCAAAATGTGATTCTGGACACTATTTATTCACCCAATTTTCCTGTGATTTATCGGTGAGTTCACACAATACAAGGCACTACCGCAGGGCACGAGGCAGAATACGATGTGTTTCGCCTTCATAATAAGAACTCATTAATTGCTTGTTCAGTGAAGAATAATAATTATGTTTATTTTATTTCGAGAAATATTCAAATGACGACTGCATTAGGGACCGAAATACGTAACTCGTCTGGTTTTAAGCCCTCGTTCATTAGTCAAACGCCTTTCATTCTCCATCGACGGTCCTACAAAAGATGGGACGAACAAATAAGGCATTTTACGCGTACTCCAAATACCGTGACTCACTAACAGAAATTGCGAGACTTTTTGTCCGTGAAACCTTTTTACTGCGGACGAAAAGTTCTAATTGGATTTCGTTTTAAGAGTTCAGATAATAGGGCCGGTCTAGTGAGCAGGCTACCAGCCGACAGGAAGGGCAGACGCGACCTTATTTAAATTAATGAGGCATTATCACGGTTCAAGCGACCGAAGTGCGCATTGATTAATGTGTGGTTTGACCAAAAATTTGTACTCCAATCGAGGTCATAAATTAAAGTCAAATTAATAGTAACTACACTCGGCAAAGCAGTTCTGACCTGCTAATAGTAACATATACCAGTTCGTACACGTCATTATGACCGTGAAAGAAGAAGTGTTTGTCAATGCTCTTTGATATTATGGTGGAAGGATGATAATTCATTTTATAGATCATTAACACTTTATTTTATTACTTTTTTACTTCTTATTTCGTGGGCTCTATTATTTACTTGTGCCCTTTTTTCATGGTGATCAATTTTGGATTAGTTATATAGTTATGTAACGTTAGACGACTGCAGGGGCCCTAGGTGGACTATGCGGTGTGTTAGTTAGTCTAGTCCAACCTACGGAGGGAGAATTTGCGCTCTCCCGAGCGCCTAATAAATGTCCGAGCACAGCTAGGCGTTTTGATGGCTACATGATGAAATGATGTTGAAATTGATCTTAGTGAGTGAAAGTCTTGAATGGCACTGTGCTTGGAGGGGACGAGGCGAGTCGAGGCAGGTTGAGGCGAGTGGAGACGAGTCGACTGGCGAGGCGACGAGTGACCCGGGAATGAGGGGTACTCGTGGGACCCGCGGGACTCGAGGGGCCCGGGGGTTTCGGGAACCAGAGGGACTTGAAAGACCAGGAGGATTTGGGGGGACCCACTTGGACCATTCCGGGGCCCTTTGGGACCCGCTTGAGGCCCCTCTGAATCCTGGGACCCCTGCTTTCCTCTCCCCACGCTGTAAAACCCATAAACAGAAAAATGTATAAATGTTAAATGCTTGTGAATAACAATTAATTATTACGTTCCGCGGATTACTGGCACAGAGGTCGAAGGTCACGTCGAGGCTGGTCGAGATGCGTCGAGATCAGTCGAGACATTTTGAGGCGAGTCGAGTTGGTCGCGACAAGCCGAGACTGGTCGAGATGATTCGAGACAAGCCGAGATGAGCTGAGACGAGGGGACCCGGGTAGCTCGGTGGACCCGATGACTTGGTTTACCCTCCGGGATTCGTCGGGATCTTTTTGGACCCAAGGTACCTCTGCTATCACACTCCCACTCTAAAATGCTTGTGTGAAAAATTTTATTATTCCAGTCAACATGATTAAAAGCGCAGAGGGGGGGAGCCACGTCGAGGCTGGTCGAGGTGCGTCGAGATCAGTCGAAACATGTCGAGGCGAGTCAAGTTGACTGCGACGTGCGAGACTGACCGAAAGGATTCGATACAAGCCGAGATGGGCTGAGACGAGGGGGCTCGGGGGACCCGGGGAGCTAGGGAAGATCCGGGTGACTTGGTTTACCCTCCGGGATTCATCGGGCTCTTTTGGGACCCATGGGACCTATGCCTATCTCTATCCCCTTAAACAAAAAGTGCGAAATTAATGATCTTAGCAGTTTGCTGCCCATGACAAACCTGCCCCTACTCTCTTCTTCACGATCCGCAATTTTGTCATGTATAATAGTGCTGGTGTATTTGTGCAGGAGTTCCTGTTTGCGATTTTGTGTACGGGTGTATTTTCTTCAGTCTGGGCTCGCTCGCGCGTGCACGGACCTCATGTAGTTTCTGGGGTTGACCTGGACCGCGTAGCTATAAACCTTGTGACGTGTGTGGCGTTGATGTAATCCGTGAAGCCGTAGACTTTGTACAGATTTCGACGATACTATCTGTGCCCACTGGCGCACGTGCATATTACTCAAGGAGTTTTGAGTGGTTGGAGGCGGGGATTCGTTACGTCTGAGATATCTTACCTGAATAAGCAAATTGTTCCTCTACTAAACTAGACCGTTTAGCTTTAAACATTTTGTTGCGTTGTTGTCGGAGCTGACTTTGTCCGTGTAGCCGTAAATCTTGCACCAGTCTCAACGAAGATAGCTGTGCACACTAGCGTGCGTTCATATTACTCTTGAAGTTCTTAATGATTGGAGGCGAGGATTCGTTTTGTCTGAGTCTTTCCTGAATAAATGAAGTGTACTGTAATCGACCTAGACCGCGTAGCTTTCTAGTTCGTGTTGCGTAGCTGTCGGAGCTGACTTTGTCCGTGTAGCCGTAAACCTTGTATATAACAGTTTCGACGATGATACAGTACCTGTACGCACTAGCATGCGTACATATTACTCTTGAAGTTCTAAATGCTTGGAAGCGGAGATCCGTTTCGTTTAAGCGTTTTTCTTGTGAGCCACACCGTGCGTCGGACATTGCTAAAAAAAATCGAACTTTAACAGCCTTTTTTTTCTCGCACGCTGATGCGTGCGAACCTACTGGGATCCATGATCATAGAGCCCAAATAATATTTTTTTCTTCAGTGAAGTTAAGAAATGTTTGTTAACTGCGGTCATCATAGGATGACAAGTAAAACTTCTGACATTAGTCATTGTATATAAGTTAATGTTAAATGAGGATTGGAACTAAAATATCAAATACTATAAGGTCAAGCAAACTCCTCACCTAACTTTGTTCAACTATTTTGATCCATATTTCGTTAACGATTGATTATTTAACTGTTTGCGCTGTGGTGAAAGGAATGCGAACACCTTATATAAGCAATGGCAAACAATGTGTAATGCATTTCTTCAAATGCTTGTATAAATGCGTCTTTCAAATCTGCATGTGACATTCTGCTATTTTTTCTGCGTCACAAATCCCTTCAAAATAGCGGCGATGCTAAATTGAATGAAACATATACGTTTAACGCCACGTATCAACTATTACTAATCTTCCAATGGAGGATATACTTATTTTGGTTTGTTGTTGTTGATAAAGAAGCTTGTGTACATCAGTGAGAATATTTTTTACACGAGAAGACTACGATCAAGGAAAACAACCATTCATACGTGAATTCCTCATACCAGTCACTACTGTCGTAAACATAAGCTTACAGCTCAAACTTAGCTATGATGCTTACTCTTTCTGGCATCTCCGGCTTCTATAGGACAGACAATTTGAGGACAATTCACACGTATAGATAGATACATTCTCCTGGTTAGAAGAGCTTGCGTGCTACTTATTGCAATTTTGCGCCTCGACAAATTTTCTACATATCAATAGATGCCGATGCATGTCAGATGTAGATGGTCGATCACGGGCCGTACGATAAAGCGACAGGGAGGAAACTCAAAATGGCAATGCATATACAAAAAAATACGTCCAATTATATGTCATAGTAAGTAACTGGTTATTCAGAACGTGCTTCAAATAACTAGGTATAATGTAGAACTTCCTTTTGTTACATGTTTTTTTAAGGGGGGAAATAGCTCCCAACTTACCTTTTTTATAGCTACATGCGCTCGTCCCTGTTACGGGCCAGCGTCCCCTTTTTGTTGCACACTCCCATGCGTGTAGTCACAGCATAGTGTTGCACAGCATGCGTGTATCAGAACAACCTTCGGATGAAACTTCATCATACTAGTCTTATATTTTGCGGCCATTCCTTTTGTTTCCTTTTATGATCTGAATGGAAAATTATTAGAATTTTTCAATGCCTATACCCTTTATTGTTTAATATGTATGGGTACGGCAATGACTATTTTTTGAATGCGAGAGGAAATGTACTGCGTATGTTGAATATATGTGTGCATAATTGGATGTTTTGTAGTTATGATAATATTTGATTTTGTGTACTAAATGGTCAACTGACTCGAGCCCCATCATAGAATAGTTGCAGTCCCATCTTCAAACCCCAGCAAACTGTTGACTTCAACCGTCAATTTTCACTTCTATCTGTGTGCATATTTTTGTATTAAGTGTAGATCAACTAGTTCATCGTTGTAAGCTATACGTGTACTAGTTTGTTGTTTGTGCAAAGTTATACAAGTTTTAAGTATCCTCCTAACACTCTTTGTAGAATCAGAGGAGGCCGGTCTTCTTAACAGTACGTCCATAAGAGAGTTAGAGTTATATATAACTAAATAGATTTCCAACGCGGAGTGGAAAAAAATTAATCTAGCCGACGTCCTAACGAGAGGTGATGGTGCCGATACTTTGCTGAAAACATATTGTGGGTACAGGGGCCAGACTGGTTGCATTATGAATATTTATGTCCTTTCGGGCATGCTGATGACGTCAAGCCCGAAGTGTTGGTGTCTGTAGGTATGTCCGCCTGTTCACCCATTCGTTCGACAGATTCATGTGAGTATTCACATGCGTGTCTATTTCCCGTTATGAAAGTCCAGTCTGCATGTCCGTCCTGTGACTCACACCAACGATTGCGGCCTATAATGGGTCGGTTTACTGATGTGGAAGGCTACTGTAAACGGCTTAGCAGCTTCAACAGAGTACTTAGAGTAACTGCCAACGTTTCCGATTTATTAGTACTTGACATCAATGGGCGGATAAAACTATTCCACATGTTTATCCTTCCCATGTTTTATTGATAAAGTTGAGGTTTTCTGAACTTAAATTTATGGCATGTATTCAGAAGCAACACTTTCCAGATGTAGTAAAGCTTTAGGAGGCTTCAAAGAAAGAGGGCGTGCCTGGCATTGTTCGACAACTTCTTTTGCGTCGACATGCAGGGGTTATACGATGCACGGGCCGCTAGCATTTTTTTAAAGTGAACGAATTCGCTATGTACCCCATATGATTGTCTACGATACACCGTCAGACTCTTCACTCTGGAGCTAATCATGTATTGGGAGTTATGATTGCCTACGATACACCGTCAGACTCTTCACTCCGGCGCTAATCATGTATTAGTAGTTATGATTGCCTACGATACACCGTCAGACTCTTCACTCCGGCGCTAATCATGTATTAGTAGTTATGATTGCCTACGATACACCGTCAGACTCTTCA
>SDVV010005176.1:0-19447 GCA_016164225.1 Gammarus roeselii | reverse complement strand
TGGCTGCCCCTTCAGGCGGTTGTTGGCGCCACACGATTTTATTGGCTGCCCTCCAGGGTTGTTTGGCGCCACACAATTTTGGGACTGCCACCTCTGAGGGAATCCCGCCATCAGAGGAATACTGCATCTGTGGCACATTTCAGTGGAGGTTAATACAATGACTTAAATATGTATGATACCTTAATGTTACATTGTACAGTTTATAATTTAATACTAAAGGCTGTATATCTATACATACATAATTTTAACGTGAGGGAGAGCAATGCAGGATTTGGCTTGCAAACCCTTACAAGTTAATGCGTATCTTCGTAAAATGAGTAGATGTTTTAGTGCGTAGTGAGGTGGAGGGACCACCTCATTCGCACAGGTGTTTTAGGTTTAGACAGCTTCGTAAAGTACGGTATGTTTACCGAAAGCGATAAGCTTTTTACGGTAGGTTGATACAATAATGTTGTTGTTGTTGTTAATATTATTGTTATCATATACCCTTGCGTACTTATCGATGAATCGCTTGTTGAACAAGCCGTTTCCCACCACCAGCTCCCGCTCCGTGCGCAACTCGATACGATTTTATCCACACTAACATTACCAACTGTCGCTTCTAGGTCCTTCAGTAGCAGATACAGACACTAGACCTCATATCCCAAAAAGGGTTGAGGCCGACGGCAAGGCACACCTCACAGTCACATAACTTAGCCCTTTTGTGCAAAAGGGTCCGGCCAGTAGCCCCGCAACATACACTCTGGGTCGCGAGAGCAGTCAGAGGATCCGTTGTCAGCGGCAGGGCCCAACAGTTTTCACTGGTTTACCCCTGCCGCGTCATAACGAACGAGCCCCCTCCCCCATGACCAACCCGACAACGGGATGCCAAGGGCGGGAAAGCACATCAGAGCAGCGTCAAAATCAACCATCCTCCACTCACGCCTATCCATTGCACGCTCTCTCGCTACTTCCACATTCATGTCTCTCCTTCCTAACGCCTGCTTCAAACCATCCATCCACCCAAACTTCGGTCTACCTCTAGGCATGCGACCACTCGTCTCCGCAGTCATCCCGCTTTCCACCAATTTCCCTTCATCCATCCTTTCCATGTGCCCGAACCATCTCAGAACGCACAAATCCACTCTGTCCTCCAACTTCTTCACCATTCCTGTTCTGATTCGAACCACGTCGTTGGTGATCCGGTCTCTCAGAATTACTCTAGCCATGCTCCTCAAACATTACATCTCGAAAACATTCAACCTTCTCCTCTCCTCTGCTTTCACCCCGTAAGTCTCAGCTCCGTAGAGCACAGTTGGGACAACAACCTCATACAGCCCTCTCTTTGCTTCCATCCCTAGCGTCTTACAGCTCATTACACTCTTCAGTGCACCCAAGACTTTACACCCCTCCTTCACTTGCGCCTTCACTTGAGTTCCCACTGCTTCAGTCATCTCCACGTGGAAGCCCAGATACTTAAAACACTGAACTTCCTCCAGGAGCTGTCCATTTGGGGGACACTAATTCCGCTCGCATCGACAGTCCTCAAACATCTAATTACTTTACTCTCACCCACGTTCACTCGAAGCCTCCTCCTCTCACACACTAGCCTACATAGCTTCTCCTCTGAATTCGCAACAAGGGCCGTATCATCAGCAAATAGCAACTGGCTCAACTGCCAACTCCGCCCATTCGCTTCCAACAGTTCCAAGTCACGACCCAACACACTCGCGTTCACCTCCCTGACCACTCCATCCATAGAGGTTTAACAGCCAAGGAGACATCACGCAGCCTTGTCTCAGTCCCACTTTCACTTTGAACCAATCACTCACCTCGCTTCCCACTCTAACACATGCTCGGCTGCCAACATAGAAACTCTGCACCGCTTCCAACAGATGTCCTCCCACTCCATACAAACACAACACCCTCCACAGCGCTTCTCTGTCAATCCTGTAGTATGCCTCCTCCAGATCCATGAAGACACAGAACACATTCTTTTCTTTGGCAAGGTACTTCTCACAGACCTGTCTCACTGCAAAAATCTGATCGGCACACTCTCTACCAATCCTAAAACCACACTGTTCCTCTCCAATTACGCAGTCCGTACAGTCTCTAACCCTTTTGATCAGCCCTTTCACGTACAACTTACCAGCCACACATAACAGACTGATACCTCTCGAGTTGCAGCATTTATTTTATATCTCCTTTGCCCTTATATAGAGGAACAATGCAAGCACTGCGCCACTCAATCGGTACCACGCCTGTCACAAAACACAAGTTCAGTAACCTCACCAACCATTTGACAATCGTTACTCCACCCTTCTTCAGACACTTGGTCGCAACGCCATCCAAACTAGGGGCTTTCCCTGCTTTCATCACCTCCACCGCCTCCTGCACCTCTTCGCGGGTAATGTCCGCCACAAGTCTTTCTCCCAAAACTGGCATCCGAGCACCACCAACCACAGCAACAATGTCAGCCTCTCTGTCATCCTCGACATACAACAACTCATCAAAATACTCGGCCCACCTCCTCAGTCCTTCAGTAGCACCACGTTGTAATGACTTAACCTTCACTCTCATCACATTGGAGGACACTTCCTTCCACTGAGTAACGCTACTAGACAACCGCTCACTCGGATAACAACACTATACTCTCTCGTACCCATCCTTCCTCCACGCCAGACTTCGTTCTACTTCCTCACCAAACTCGCATTCGCCCCTAAATTTCAATTTTGTCTCACTCGGCACAAACTTGTCAATATTATCCCTCAAACGTTTCGCTTATCGGCTCTCCCCTTTCCTTTATTTGAACTACTGAAGCCTACCAATAGGGTTCGGAGGGGTGAGAACCTCTCCTCCTCCCGCTTGTCATACCGTCGTTGAATGAATTTTGATTTGATTTGGGCCTCATTTCCACCAGAGCCTCCCATTCGTTGAGTGAAGTGTTTACAAGGAACGAATTCTAGCTCCCACTCCACCCCTAAACTTACGCCACATACGATGCGTAAGGGGTTACGATAGCCGTATTCTTTAAAAACATACAGTTCGGAGAAAGGATAAGGTTAAGGGGACCAAATTCACTGGAGTTCTGACGTTTGTCTTAGTGAGCGCCTCCGTAGGACGCAAAGTTCATTATTTCTGGTAGGTCCACTCCTTCTCGTGCTTTTCATTTTCTTTTATTCTCTTTTGTTTTCACTTATTATGAAAATGAGGGACTCATCTCGGACGAAAGAACCCCGTTGAATTGATGTAACGGACGCGGCAACACTGGTGTGCCATGCCCGGTGCATTGGAGCACGTCTCTATTACCGATTTATTATAGGTTCATTCGAGATACTGCATTGTTCATTGGCCGTCAGGATACTAAAAAGGCGGCTGGTTTGATTTTGACATGGCCCCCATTCCCACCGGGGCCTCAACGCGAGTTGAGGCTCCGGTAGGAAAAATAGGGGTTAGTAGCTTTACGATTCATGTTCAGCGAGGTTGTAAGTTGTCCACGCTTGGGGAAAATACAGATACAGACTCTAGGCCGAAATACCCCAAAATGATGAGCATTTATATGTGTATTTATTCTTCTTAGCCGCAGAGGCATTTAACGGAAATTTTAGTCATGTCGTTGAGCGTCGAGTTCTTGGTGAGGTTCCTGGTTTTGAAATTGCATTGTAGCGAAAGTTAGTTACGCCGAATTAACAAGTAACAAGCCACCCACCCATCTTGACAATCCAAAAATCACCTGTTAAAGAATCGACGCTCTCCGTCGTTGCGATGGACGTGGGCGGGGTAGAGTGTGAAATATTCCTAATCTTATAAGGAATGAAGGCAAAGGCACCGCAGTTTGTTTGATCTTTTTTTATGAGAAGAGTAACTACACGAAAACGAGTGGTTACTAGGCATACGCCTACAAGCGGCATCGCATCCAAAATATTGAGTCAAGATTATGCTGGAATTCAGCCATTTTTTTTTAAATCGTGCCGGTGTTAGAAAGGAAAAACATCAAATCAATGAATTTTAATACTAGATAAGATGCTCGTCGGTTATTGTAACTTTCCACAAACATCACCACAAGTTTACCAAAGGTAAGAAAAATATATAGGTGATGAATATCTATTACGCTTCTCGTCTGATTCACTAAGCTGAATTGTAGCACTACCTTGAAGTGCTGCCTGCATATTTCATAAAACAATTGGACACTTGGAGTCCTTGATAGCGGCTGGGGAGCACTCAGCTCACGTGGTTATAGTTAGTTAGAACTTTTCCACCGTAAGAAAGGCCGATGGTCGTTGACTCCTACGCGATGTCCATGCTCTCCACAGGGGTTGGAGGAGGAGGTGGCGGCGTGTTGCCAAATGAGGAGGCGAGTATTATAGGCTTCACGACGGTGCTGATGATCGCCGTAGTGCCTGACTTGTACTCGTACTTGCCCAGCCTGTGGAAGACGAATTATACCAGTTGATTAGGGTGACCACGGTTACTAGCGCAGAGGGATGTCGGTTGACAAGCGCGGCAAAGACGCGCTGAAGAGAATGCGCCGGTACATTTTGGGAAATGCGTTCAACAAACTAAATTATTATAGTAATCCCTCGTCGTAATACAATCACACGGTAAGAGTTTTGAAATTATTCGTCACACGTCAAGATCACCAAGAACTGTGGGAGATACAATTGTTGCCAGACCGTTATGAAGACTGACGAGAAGGGCCAGTACCGCTATAAACTGATATACACGCTCTCCATTGTGTGAAACAATATGCATCGCCGCCATGACTGGGAGACATAACTTCTTATTGCCAGAGCGTTATAAAGACTGACGAGAAGGGCCAGTAAAACTATAAACTGATGTACACGCTCTTCAGTGTGTAAAATAATATGCGTCCACGCCATGGCTGGGATTCATAACTTCTTATTGTCAGAGCGTTATAAAGACTGAGGAGAAGGGCCAGAAACGCTATAAACTGATCTACACGCTTCATTGTGTAGAACAATATGCATCCCCGCCAATACTGGGAGACATAACTTCTTATTGCCAGAGCGTTATAAAGACTGACGAGAAGGGCCAGTAAAACTATTAACTGATGTACACGCTCTTCAGTGTGTAAAATAATATGCGTCCACGCCATGGCTGGGATTCATAACTTCTTATTGTCAGAGCGTTATAAAGACTGACGAGAAGGGCCAGTAACGCTATAAACTGATATACACGTTTTTCAGATTGTTCAGCAATATGCATCATCGCCTTGACTGAGAGACATAACTTTTTATTGCCAGAGCGTTATGAAGGCTGACGAGAAGGGCCAGTAACGCTAACAACTGATATACACGCTCTTCATTGTGTAAAACAATATGCATCCCCGTCATGACTGGGAGCAATAACTTCCTTATATTAAAGTTTGCTCTACTCATGAAAATCAACTCAAATTGATATCATCAACAGCCAAAGGAAAAAATGCTTCCACTGGGAGGATGCTTCCATCTCTCACACTCACTGCTTGCCCCTGAAGCAAGTGACGTCGTGTCACTACTGCCCCACTCACCGCTTGCCCTTGACGTTAGCGACGTCGTAAGGCCTGATGTGTGTGGCGCCGTCTCTAGTGATGACACATAAGTCGACGTTAGACCCGGAGTAGAGATCGTTGAAGATACCCGCGGCGATGGCGTCCCTCACCAGCAGCTTGGCATCCTCGAGCTGGTGATGTATTGAATAATATAATATTGACGTATAATAAGGATGGTGTTCAACGTACGCGCTCGTTAATCGCTGTAAACGCACGCTTCTACGAAGAGAAACAGTTAGCAGACATAATGAGGCCCTTCTTCGGAACATCAGCAGATGGTTAATGGGATAATCTACATCGCCTTGAAATGTGCCGAACACCTCGTCTCAAAAACTGTCGTGACATTTATTTGAACTGACGAACAATAAATACATATCTGCTCAATTATTCTACAAAAAACCGCAAGCCGCCTTCTTTGGGAGAAACTACTAGACATGAGCACTCATACTCGTTTTGTTTCCTTACTCTAACCTAATCTAGTACAGCTGCTACTAACGATTAGATAATCACAGGAGCATATCTTGATTGCGGGCGGCCGCCTCCTTTCTTTCTGAGAAATTCTGTCTGCGGGCTTGGTCACACGCATTTCTCCGGACCGTTCGTCATCTTTTACTTACCTCAAGATCAGGTTTCCACCTCGTCTCGAAGACGGTCATGGCGGCGAGGGAGCCTGAGCCCATGACCTGGTAGGGGCCGGCGTCAGAGCTGCCGTGCGGGTGGATGCTGTACAGCGCAGGTCCGTGCTTGTCCACGCCACCTAACACCAGAGCCGCGCCCACATGTCCCTGTCAAAACGTAGGAGCGTTAAACATTTGCAACAGGCGTCTAAATATCTGATGAGACCATTGTAAACGAGAATGATGAGGAAATCGGAGGGCAGAGTATATTCACGTGTTCTGAGGTGTTCAAACACATGGTGAAACAGTACGATGAGATGAGATTGGTAAAAAACGTGATGAAAGCCGGATCGAAATGACTAATACCCAAGTTAATATTTCCTCCTTGCTCTACTGATGTCCGCAGAACGTCTTCACTGTAAGATGCGTTGATGTGCAACAGGCTTTAGGGAGGAGAAACACCAGGCTGGAGAAAGCAAGAGAGCGTGCAATGGATAGGCATAAGTGGAGAATTGTGAACAGATTTGTTTAGACGCTGCCTTGATGCGCTTTCCTGCCCATGGCGTCTCGTTGAGTGATTTGATGGACGTAGGTGGGGAGGGTACAACGATTGGATGGACGTAGGTTGGGAGGGTACAACGATTGGATGGACGTAGGTGGGGAGGGTACAACGATTGGATGGACGTAGGTGGGGAGGGCACAACGATTGGATGGACGTAAGTGGGGAGGGCACAACGATTGGATGGACGTAAGTGGGGAGGGCACAACGATTATTTCGCTATAGGAAGAAATCAAGTGAAATTATTGAGCCCTGCTTCTGGCGCTTATCTCGGACTTCAATTCTCACTCAGTGTGTTGCGGGATACTGGCCGGATCGTTTAGTACCAACGGGCAACGCTCTAATACGGGCAAAGCTTTAATATGTGTGTGTCCGTGCATGAGAAGCGTGTAAGATCCGTCGCGCCGGCGGCCTTCCTCATCTGGAGTATTTCAATTTGACCTTGCGTCAGTATCTGGTAAGTGTTTATAGACGAAACTGACTGATAAGAATACACCGACAAAAACCTTCAGAAAGGGTAACTCCTACATGGAAAGAAGTAGTTAAACTTAGTGTAAAATTTGTTAGTGAAGAGTGTTAGGTTGCAGTTGGGAAAGAGATGATCTGGCGTTTGTTTAGACTACCTACATTATAATTAAATTTTTCTATGAAGGAGACGATAAGAGGTGTTGGGGGAAGGGATAAATAAGGCCTCTGTTGTTATTTACATCGGCACCCCCAGGATTTTCTGAAATGTGGTAAGAGCACAACCCAAAAGGTACGGGGGCAGTCTTGACAAATATTTGGCTCATGGATAAATGCAAGCGGTTTTTAGTTAGATGATGCAGTGCCTGTTTCCCCCCCCCATCCCACAAAACGCCACTGTTAATTAGAGCGTTCAAATGACAGTAAATATGGTAGCAATTTATATAAGATTGGAACAAATAGAACAAACAATCCTTCCAAAGCTTTTGAAAAAGCAAATAAAAAAACTTTGACAAATATTTTCCAAAGCTTTGGGAAAATAATATGAAACAAAAGCTTTTTGACTAATTTATTTGTGAGGCAATCCCTCCATAATGGGAGTCTTCAAATCTTAGTCAACAATAAAGTTGATGCAAAACTCTCCTGAAGATAGCAGTTGTCAAGCAAATCTTTTCACAGAATCGCAAGCAGAGTTGTTTTACAGGTGTTAAATCATTAACTTGAAATCTTAAGCCTGTTCATTGCAAAATTTATCATTCAAAACATTCAATTCTCTAGTGACACAGTCAGCTTCTTTATCTCGCATGTAACCAGGAGAAAAAGAGTGACATCATATCCAAATAGCTAATCAAGTAGCTGGCATAGCAAAAAGATAAGAGGATAAAGATGAGCACTTTTGTATCTATCCAACTGACAGCTACTACCCAGCTATAGTAGAGAAGTTGATATAGTTGTTCAAAACCCCATGATCATTGATGTAATTTGGGATCCATAAAGTCATCCCTTTTGATGACAACCATCATGCAGTAGATTTAGATTAGTGATGAGGTTTTCTAGCATGCTGAACTCTGCATCCTTCTGGCATTGAACACCAAACCAGCAACTAGTAGCTTCTGTGTCAAGCTTTTGACAAATTTTAAATTAGATGATAGCAATAGGGTTTACTTCTGAATGAAGTCAATATCCTGCATGTACTGAATGGGTCTTATGCACGGGTGCCACACGAGGTACAGCTACTTTTAAGATGCTACCTGGGTGGCAGCAAGGAGTGTCATCACTGTACCTACCCTACTCCAGAATCCCAAGGATTTGCAGTCGTCTCTGAGGTGAAGATGCAATACCAACCCCTGCTTAGGGGGAAGATTAGGAAGAATGAGGAAACTGGGATCTCATGTTATGAGATCTAAACTAAATGTAGGGAATCTCACACGTGAGAACAGCAAGAATGGAAGAAATAGGAGGAGAGTCATGGAAAATGTAGCAAGGAAAAGCACAACATGGCTGTTATGAGCAACCCAAAATTATAAAATTCAAGACTGGTGTGCAATAACTACTGGGAAAGTGAACAAGAGAGGGAAAGTAAGGTAATGGAAATGTGAAATGAAGACAAGATGCAAATAAGGTAAATACGAGTCAAGTGAATTGAGGATAGTGGGAAAAGGAGAGATTGTGCAGGGTGAAAAAGACAGGAGTCTAAAGTGATATAAAGGTGTTCTTTCCCCCAGGTTGGGCTGTGACTCCATGCAGCCAGTGTTCATAACAGATGATTGGGGAGTAGGGGGGATATTATCATCAGTGGTAACATAACCTTAGCTAGAATCTAACAGAATTTTCTTCAACCAAAGCAGGTTCTCCTTCCTGCAAACAACAAACACGCAATGTTACCTGGTACCGGAAGAGCATCTGCTTGAGCATCCTATTGGCGGTTCTGACGAGCACCTGACGGCCAGTGTTAAGATGGTGCAACTCCAGCTGGCTCGCCATCAGCTGGGTTGTCAACTCCAGATCCGCCGCAGTGCCTGGCGGACAAATGGGCCTTGAAGAATCAAGTGGTAAAAGTTTAAAGGTAGCAAAGCAGCGCAAGACAAAAATATAGAATGGATATGAATGGGGTGTCTGATTGTCTCCAAGCTCATGCACTAGCATAATTGAAACTCATTCTTGATGAAATGTATAACAGAAAGAAAACCTTAACATTAAAAGTAGAACAACTGCATAATGGAATATGTAACTACTAGCAAGCTATTTCCAAAGAAGGATTGTCTGAACAGAAGAAAATGGTACATGTTAAGTTGCAGGCTTTTGCATTCCCAAGGCAGTTGACACACTACAAATTTCCTCAATTAGAGGGATGATGGCCAATACTCTTCTAACAAAGGGAACTGCTCAGCAACCCGTGAGCCACATGTGTAACTGGAAATTACCTGCACCACAGCAGAACATGTTGGGCTGAAGGTAGTGAATTTTGTTGCAATTTTTATCAGCAATAAGGTCTCCTGAAGTAGCTCTGGTGTCAGCTCCCAGGACCACACCATCCTTGTAGATCACACCCACAATGGTTGTGCCTGTCTTAGTGGCGGTGGGCATGCATATGCCCCGTGATACCAGATTGTCATTTCTGAAAAGACAACATCATCCCATTATCAATCAAAAGAAGCCATCTGACTATGTAAAAAGAAAAAAATTAATACCAGTAACCTATCAGGCACTAATACATTGGTAAACTTGAACACCAATTGATAGGGACTTGTGGATTGTAGCTGTTCATCAGCCCTTGCTTATACAATGAGGAAAATATATATCTGCAAATTGAATGTTTTATTAAACTTTTGCCCTGGGAAGGAAGTGATTGTTTTTGAAGATTTCAAAATATCAACCTTAACTGATCCTCAGACTATATTGATGACTACATTCAGCCTATTGATATGGATCTGTAGACTGCATTTCATCTTGGATATTTGGAGGTTCTTAGCTGTTATGGCAGGTCACAGCATAGCTGCCACCTGACCCACAGCAATGGGACACTCAGCTTGTGCGGTGGCATCAACATTCGCAAGTTACTGCTACATTAGCCAGTTGGATTCTGGCTTGGTGATATATTAAGGTGGATAAGTAATAAAACTGAGGTAGCTACTTGTCCAATCATCTTTTCATTCTCAAGATATTTTTCTGTGGCTAACAATTGCAACACATGCTTGATATCATGTATTTTTTTTCAATGCTATTTGTTTGAACAACTGGGGTGCCCAGCACTTGAAACTGTTAGTTATGTGCTGCAGCTTGCTCCTTTTTCCGCCAGGCAGCTTGGGCATAATGAAGTAGCCATCACATTCAGCCATCTTTGACAGGATTCTTGTTGCTATACTTTTAGGATTTATGATGAAATAGGCTGAGAAGCCTTGAAATTTTTCCATGTTCCTAACCACAAGCTTTCCAAAACCTCTTTAGATAGAGTATAACCTCAAGGCTTTCTATCAGTAGCAATAATTCATTTCCTCTAGCTACTTTTGTACCTTGTGCGGTGAAATTAACAATGTCCTTGAATCTTTTCACAGAAAGGTTTTCATGTGCCAGAAACAGTCTTTTGACAATAGCCTTGACTTAAGCTATTTATTTGTTGAATTGAGCATTATTTTTAATTCCTTGGCTCAAAAGTCACATAGGCTTTTTCTTCTTCATGGACTGCATTATTGCCTGAATATGTGGTGAAGTTTTTCAATGTTTGGTGCATTAGGATATGGAATGAGCTGCCTGCTGCTGTTGTCCAGTTGTCTTCCATTTCTGCTTTCAGGACAGGATTGGCTGAGTTTTTGGAGAATAGGCTGTTAGAGTACTAGGTACTTGTTGTGTTTCTAGTTTTGGTAGTGGTTTTGTAGTGCTTGTTTTTTTTTTTTTTGGTTTTCTGCCAGGTTGTGGTTTTGCTTGTTTTTTTACAAATGAGTGACTTCAAGTGTGTCGTTCTGAAAGGCAATGGTGCAGATCCCTTCCAGCCTCTTCCTGTTTGTTGTTCTGAGGGCTCATCATTGGTGCTGGCGCACATAGCAGTGCTGGCCTCTCTACGCTTGGTACACCTGACAATCAGGCATGCTGAGCCCTTGCAGGGCTGCAAAAGTAAGAATCAAAGGTGTGAAAAAAAAATCATCAGATCAGAATTTTTCCATATCTTAGTAGCTAGCTAATTGAAGTTCAGATTTGATCAATTTCTTGCCATTGCAGCATCCAACAGGACATGCAGGCATGGAAGATAGACCCCAGTGCACCAGCTAGCTATGAAAAAAAGTTTTATAAAATGTTGCAAGACGCAGGTTGGAATGCGCCAAATAGGTCAACAAGAATTGATATTTCTGACCGTCAAAATGGAACATGACTATCAGAAAACAAGTCAAACCCCATTGGGTTTAACCCCAACTTCTTAGCCAATGCTCTCTTGAAGCCACAAAGGGAATCACATTGCAATACATCAGAGGGCAATTGGCCCCAAACCTCAAAGCAGCATGAATAAAAGAATCTACGCTTATAGTCAGTTTGACCCCAATGAACTACCAGTTTGAAAGAATAGCCAAGTGAACCATGTCTGTCAATATCTGGAGCTCTCTTTGAACAGACAAACCTGAATCCACACATCACAGAAAAAAAATTCAACACTTCACTAGATCTGAACACAACAATCTCCTCCAAGCAGTATACAACTGAACAGCCCCAATCAACTCCCCATAATCCACCCAACCTAGCCCATCAATCTCCTTGGTCCACCGCTTCTGGACTAATTTGAAGTCTCAAATCACTTACATATCCCTCGTTCCACACACACACAGGCAATAGTCCAAAATGAGAAAACATGAGCAATAAACTTACACCAAAATAAAAACTCCTATTGACAGTAAAGCTAAAGAGACTGGTCACCAGAGTGGAAGCCTTTCATAAACACTTTTCCCATGGAGATAAAACTGCAGCCACAAGTCAACAATCGCTTCCCAATCAAGTCTTAGATACCACTCCATTTAAATTATAACCAATTATATCCATCATCAAGCTGCTCCAAATCAAAACAACCCCATAAAAATGTATAAAAACACTTGTCTATGTCACAACAAGATATTCCATTACAAGGATACAGGCTGCACCAAATTCAATATTATTAAAAAAACAGAAACAGAAGCTGACTCAACACAGACCAAGGGGCACTTTACTTGTCACCTCCCAGAGGTCACTAACAACTGTCTTCACAGAAACATGCATTTCTCATTCAACAACAAAACTGCAATTCTAATCCAGAAATCCATGGTTAATGCCCCCAGCCCACACATCACAGTTTGGACAACACAACCAAATGGTTGACATCAAACACTATTCAGTTAAGTAACTTCACCATAGTTAAAAAAAAAGGTGATTCACCAAGCTCTTTCCCAGTTCCCACCCTGAACCCAGATTGGTCATCTGACAAAATGCTAGAATCCTTCAGGAAAAACAGCACCTGGGACACAATAATCTGCTGCAGCACCTTTAACACACACAAGTGAGACTCCCAGGTTGATGATGTAGTAGTGCAGGCCTACTACTCAGTAAATTTTCATTTTTTCATCTATGTTTTGTCAGCCTGTTTAGATATATTTTACATGCAGCACTTTTTTCATCTTGCTAGCAATTTAGAGTTATTTCCCCCCCGCTGAATTGTTTGCCTGAATTATTTTATTCACTTACTGCTTGTTTTTGCAAAAGCCTGTTATTTTAATAATTGTTTTACTGCTCTCTCCCCTTGCTTGTCCTTGTTAACATAATGCATGCTTAAACAGAGTATAAAAACACACCTCACCACCAAGCCTTGCAGGTGCATAACTACACTGTCTGACACCAAAAAAAATCAACCTCATTGCCAGACATCCTGCTATATGTTCCTTGTTGAGACCTGCTAAGCTCAGAAGAATTGGTGAGTACAGAACAGATGAGTTCCTTGAGTTACAACATGCAGAGCACTTTGAGATTACTCATTGCCTTTGGTTTCACTCAAAATCTATCTGCGACTCAGTCTAGTAATACAAGCATATTCTTCATGCCTAGTCAAATCATATCTATAGTGTAATAAAGAGTAGTTTATATAGCTAATGTGTATCATATGAAATGAAATTCCAACTTATTGAACTATATTATGTGAATCCTCATTTTATCAATCTAGTTATTTCAAAAGTAACTCAGTCAGAAAATACTTGAACCTACATGACACAATGAAAACTTGGAACTTTGGGGAGGTGGAACCCTCTTGTGATATAGCTACCTGTTGCGGGTGCTGTTGTGCAGTCGATTCCACACAGTTAAATCTACCTAAGTATTCTGTCCTAAATAGTCACACTTGTTTTGTCTGGCTTTTGGTGCAATTGTTAGTTGGCTGGTAGGGTGTAATGAGGTTTTGTTTTTTGGTCTATGAAACTCTACTGCAATTACTTGTACATAGCAAAGTTCAAGGTTACATCCTGTTTTATCCTATCGCATACTGTAACAAACCTATGCACATATAATTCTTAAATTCACTCTGCCAATACTAAACTCTTTGTGTGCTACTCTTGCAAGTTGGCTGTCTAAACACTTCCACAAAATGTCCTCTTAAATAGTTTGTGTTCATTACTGATATAAATTTATTGTTTATTTAAGCTAAGTAACCAGTCCTCATTGGATCAAGAGTTGTCCTAGCTTGCTCTCCTCTACTACGGAATTCTTAAATTGATGCAAGAAATTAAATAATAGTGCCAGTATCAGTTCATCTGGAGTCCAGTAAAGATTTTTTTAAATAAATAAGTTTTTATTGCACCTAAGCACCAGAAACCTAGGGCTGATTGCTAGGTGAACCCTGAATCCAATATTGGTCAGCAGACTGCTACTTGAGCTTGACTTGAAAACAGGAACATATGATTCCCTCTACTCCCTCATCAAAACTTGCAATCATAACAAGTTTAGAAAAATTAAAGACAAGGGCAATGACAGCAGCCAAGAACATGACTTTAAAACACAAGGCAAAATACCATCAGGTCCAGGCCAGATTGCACAATTGGGTGTCGGGTTGAGAACATTACGTGCATTTTCATCACTAACCATCAAGAATCAAACCAGCTGCGCACCTCAAAAGCCGAGATTGGCATAACTAGACTTTTGCAAGCGCTCGCAGAGTATGTTAGTTGAGTTACGTGCGCTAACGTCGCAAATTACTGGCAAACACATATACAGCGGAAAGCTGTATAAATGTTTGCCCACTGCACAGTTAACTGCAGAATTACATGTGAGTGAAGTTTGGAATGCCTGCACATCAACGAAAAAGCACATAAATACTTTCTTTTGGCAGTTATACAATTAACAATTGTTGTCAGTTCATAATAAAAATTGCCCTCACTAACAATACCATTCACATATCCAGCCTCACTCACTAAACTGAAGATTAACATTAGTAAAGAGAGTAAGCTACATAGAGTCAATCAGGGTGACTTCCTCCCCACCTTTGCAAATTTTGGAATAACTCAAATGTTCATAACTTAGAAACTTAGTATATATCTACTATTTGTATAGCTTCTATTATGACCATGAAGCACCAAAAGATTCAACATTCTATCATTAACTAAAAATAGGTTATTTACAAGAAAACATGCATCAAGCTATGCCCCCCAATCTGGGGTGATTCCCTGCGTCAAATAGGGCAATTCCAGGCACCCCCCTTGTCTCATTAATTAAAATGCAACTTTGAAAGTTGGAGACTACATATAGATTGAGCATGCATGTTAGACTATATATACCCGTCCATTATAATAAAATAATACACAAATTTTATGACTTGACAGGTCTTTATTGATGCTTGTGCTTTGGCCGGGTGGAAAGTTCCAGCCAAGGCTAACCGATATACTCAACACAATGCTCAGGACCGGACCCATGGCAGAGGAAAAGGTAACGAACAGACTGTGTAGCTGTTCCTAGCGCACCGCACCAGATATGCATCAAACTGTACCAACACAGCGCTTGTAGTTCTCAGCACAATATCTGTTACGCACCAGATAATGTATGAAAGACAAGTGATGCAAGCAGAGAAGATTTCTCTACAAGCATCAACACTACAGCCAACCCCTGTTCATTTTGACATGCCTCAGCTCCCCATTGGAAAAAATCATTACTTGCGGCGGACAATCTGGCCTTGCAGCACCTGGTGCGCCAAAATTATGTACCTTGATAAGAGCACAATGCACAGAAATCTTGTACCATTGTTATGCGCCATGCATTGAAAATTTGAACCACATTGCCAATGCAGTAGGATAGTACATGATAGGTGAATGTGCGCCACAGTAGCCTGTCATTTACTGATTACACTTCAAATACATAATAAATCAAATGCACAACTGTAAATTGAACGTTAATCTGCCCCCAACTATCAAAATTTTATGGTGACCTCACACAATTAGATGGCATGTCACATATCTGTAACTGCTACCAATCATTCCTCATATGTGGAAACTAAGAGCTTGAAGACTATTTGTTTGTTTGTCAAATACTAGGAGTAAAATTACAAATGAGACATACAAATGATAATAAAATTCCTCCCTAGTTGGGTCCCGGATTGCCCGTTTGTATGTTGATGACGCTGTTAGCTTCCAATTAAAAATGAGTTCAAATTATATCTTAGACAAACATTGGTTGAGGATAATGTGGGTGGGCAATAAAGTTTGTATCAATTTATTTAGCAAGAGTAGTTGTTATCCATATTGTCTGAATAATGGGTGTCACGATGCAAAAGTAATAATTTGCACCCTCGCTTCATCACCAGACCAAAGGACCGCTGTAGGGCAGAAGCAGCAGCAACTTCACACGTCAGTGTTATCTAGCTGACTACGACAGCAGTGATTCAGTGGAACGTATTGGGAGTAGCGCCGACCGGGTGATTCCCCACGGTCGGCAACACGGGATGACTCCCAACACCCCCTGTAAGGCACCAAAACGTTTTAATTGTGACCATTTGACTGTGGGACTTGGAAGAGCAGGTGTCCGTTAGTAGGTATCAGATACTTGTAAACAATCGATCTGCGCACAGAATTTATGAAACATCACCAAAGTGAAGGTGTGTTTTTCAGGTCCCTGATAATTTTGGTTCAGAAAAATAGAGGTTCTGCAAACTTTGATGCTGTGGCTAGAGTTTCCATTATATTAGAGCTAAATTCGGTAGTGATACACAAAATATGTCGTACTTTGTTGCATAGGAAGGATTAGAGAAATAAGTATAAACTTTTGTAGATGTATACAAATATACCACAGCAGGGTTTTCATCCCAGATGAAAAAACAATTCGGGGCAATTCCCCGCACCTATTCACCAATTTGTTGATGAATAACTTCGTTTTTCTTCTATGAAAACTAATTAAATGCAATTCTTCATACATATAATGTCATTTGATAGTAAATGACCCCCAAACAACAATACCATAGCTCATTTCAAAATGCGTAACTAATTTTATAATGATCAGATGTTTATAACACAAGGTGACAAAGCTAGGCCTTAGTGTTAATTTATGTTTAACATCAACAAACAATCTTTCCTTATTATGTATTCATACCACGGCAATACCTTACCTAGCATGACTTGTATTCATGTTAATGCAATTAGTTTGCTATATAAATGAAAAAAATAAAATTTTTACTCGTGGAAAATTGACTTCCAGTAATGTTTGTTTGCAATTAATCAAGAAAAACTTAGTTTTCCAAGGTGAAATTGGAAAAAAAAAATCCCTTCTACAGTCGAATATGACTGCAGCAAAAGACGAGCATCAAAAATACCCGTCACAGACGTTATATTTAACTCAACATTTCATTTTAAGCAACTGATATATACTAACATAGGCATGCTCTTTCTTTTGGTACTCTCAAGCTTTCAATTTGCGTTTCAAGCATTGATATATGAAGGGTGCAAGGAATCTCCCCGTTCGGTGCAAGAAATCACTCCCGATTGATGGCCATAGCTATCCGCATGTTTTCTTGTAAATACCTTCTTTTAGTTGACGATAGAATGTTGAAACTCACGGTTCTTCATGGTCATAATAGTAGCTATACACACCCTAAATATGAAGTTTCTCTGCCTTGCATTATTTAAGTTATTTTAAAGTATGCAAAAAATGCGGGGAGTCACCCCAGTCCACGCTACTGAGTAAAGCAAAACCGCTAGCGAGTTGATCAACTACTGTGTGTTTCAATAAAAAAATGATTGTGATTGGCTGGTCGACTAACAATGCTTTTATATTGGAGGCTTGCGTTATGTTTGAGCTTCGGCCAATGTTTGATTGTTGTTGGTGAACTTGGTTTTATTTTCTTCCCCTGCAGTACATTTCTAATTGTCTCGTCAAAATCTAACCATTTTTCAAGCACTGAGACATAGGTTAGATAACTTATGAAATTTTACCACAATCAACAAATGGCGGAGCTGAGGCACAGAGATTATGGCAGAAACAAACTTGGACATTTTTTTTTTTAACAGACATTTACGGCAGATTTATCCGCCGTAACCCTATGTTTTCCAATAAGGCCACAGCTTGCCATGCCCTGGTGTTGCTAATCAAATGGTTTGCTTAGTTTGTTTGTTGTCAAATGAATGATATGATAATCTACAGCAGAACAAAGCATTTATTTTGAAAATTAGCGTCTACCGGGGTGACCCAGCGGTCAAAAACCCGGGGTGACTCCCCGCACCCCCCTTTTGGGCACCAAAACATTGGAAATCACAATATTAGACTACAGAACTTGAAAGAGCAGGTCTTTGTTAGTAAGTATCAGCTACTTGTAGAAATTCAATGCGTGCACAGAATTTATGAAAAATTGCCGAAGTGAAGGTGTGTTTTTCAGGTCCCCGATAATTTTGGTATGGAAAATTTGATGTTCTGCAAACTTTGATGCTGTGGCTAGAGTTTCCATTGGATAAGGGCCAAATTTGGTGGTGATACTCAGAATATGTTGTAGTTCTTTGCGTATGAAGGATTTAAGGAAGAAATGTAAACTTTTGTAGATATATGCAAATATACAACTGCAGAGAGTCACCCAAGGTAAAAAAAAATCAGGGGCGACTCCCCCCACCTAGTTTGGTATTAAATATCTTCGTTTTTCTTCAATTAAAAGTAATTAAATGCAATTCTACACACATGTAAAGACATCTGGGAGTAAATGACCCACAATAATGATACCACAGCTAATTTTAAAATGCGTAACTAATTTTATAATGACCAGATGTTTTTAACACATGGTGACAAATCTAGGCTTAAGTGTTGACTTATGTTTAATGCCCAGGAATGATTTTTTACATCATATTTTCATATCTAGATAACAATACCTCACCTAGCATGACTGGTATTGATGTTAATGCAATAAGTTTGCTATAGAATTGAAGAAATAATTTTTTTATCTGTTTTATCATATTATTAAAAAAATTGTTATTTTGTAATATTCCCTAATTTACCAATACTTTAGGGTCCTAATTAGTTCAGGATGCGGAGAAATGACTTCCAGTAAAGTTAGATTGCAATTATTGAAGAAACACTATATTTAATGCTGTGAAATAAAAATAAAAAATTATTTCAACAGTCAAGCATGACTGCAGCAAAAGATGAGCATAAAAAAAGACCTGTCAGACGTAATATTTTACGTTAAAAAAAATTAAGCAACTAATATATCCTAATATAAGCATGCTTTATCTATTGGTACTCTCAAACTTTTAATTTGCGTATCAATTATTGATATATGGGGGATGTGGGGAGTCACTCCATTCGGTGCGGGGAGTCACCCCAATTAGGGGCCGTAGCTCGCAGCACGTTTTTTTGTAAATAACTTTTTTTTTTCAACACTAGAATGTTGAAACTTACGGTGCTACATGGTTATAGTAGTAGCTTTACACACCGTAAATACAACGTTTCTTAGACGCCTACTTTTTGAGTTATTTCAAAGTATGAGCAAAATGCGGGGAGTCACCACGGTTGACGCTATATACATACACATCAATGTAGGACTTAAAGAGAATACAGGACATAGTTGAATGACCATTTTGATTTGATTTGGGCTAGTTACAACAATTGGTGTGCCTTGGCCTCAGCAAAGTGATGAGAGAGCTATATGACAATGTTGTCGGACAAACGGTGCTGAACTAGCTATGATGGCGGCAACAGTCGAATCGCCACTGATGCCATTTCAAAGGTTTATCTCCGCGCATGTAGACACAAACATGAGCTTGAAAACGAACTGATTTGGGCACAAGGGACAGACTACCCATGAAAATT
>SDVV010005175.1:0-19447 GCA_016164225.1 Gammarus roeselii | reverse complement strand
TATATATATGTATATGAAAAACTATAAGTGAAGTGTTTTCTGATGAATAATTGTTGTATTATGGTTTCTTAGTCAATTTGTATATATTTATTCATCGTTTCCTTTATGAGAAACTATACGCATGAAATAGACTAGCTTGAAATACTTCTGACAACATCCGACCGTCAACATGTGCACGGTGTTACGAAGCAGCAAAAAAATGATAGCTCACTGGAGACCACATGTTCTATTACAAAATAAGTGCACGGAAATTGCTATGAAGGCTGCATGATTGTGAATCCCGCCCGGTGTCCGGCAGGCGGGCGTATCATCGGCGGCGGCACTTTTGCAACCATATTAATGTCGCGCATATCGTCAAATAAGGCTGTTTGGGTCTACTTCTCAGAACTGTTTCAGTGTTCGGTGTGAACACATTTGGTCGCATTCATGACACAACAGTGGAATAAATTATAGTGTTATCATCTGGAAATCTAATGTTGTTTTTTGGCCTCGTATTAAATCAGTATTTAAAAAAATGTTGCTTGGCATAACTCAATATTTATTTTGGTTTCACTATGATAATCAAAAACTAAACTTGAATACTTATGAATCTTTCCCCATGACTGACAGACAATATGTGTTTCAACAGACGCCAGATATATGACCTTTTCGCATTTGGTTTCCGAAATCCCTGCATGAAGATTGGATGTTATTAGGTTGCATGAACAGATGGCTGCTTCTTCTGGGCCTCGAGGAAACAGTTCTATGCATATACAATTTCCATGCCGATATTTCGAAAACAAAACTCGAGAAGAACCAATTTCTGGCGTCTATAGAACACTGAATTTTCCGTCGGTTAATAGCGATTCCTGACACCACCGGCGAGTACACTTATCGTGATACACCCAAACTAATGTTCGAATAACAGTTTGATGGGTTGGTCCGTCGAACATCAATTTTCAGGACAACTAAGGTCGGTTAGTAATTAGGACTGAAGCACGGCGGAAATACTGCAAGCTTCATTTTAATTAAATGAAATTACTTCATGGAAACACTTGTACTGTATCTTCCAATCAATATCTGGGCGTTGAGGAGACAGAGCTGGCACTGGCGTGAAGAACTCTTAATGTTAGAGCTTCAATAGTTCTTAATGTTAGAGCTTCAATAGCTCCTAATGTTAGAGCTTCAATAGCTCTTAATGTTAGAGCTTCAATAGCTCTTAATGTTTGAGCTCCATTAGCTATTAATGTTTGAGCTTCAATAGCTCTTAGTGTTAGAGCTTCAATTGCTCCTAGTGTTAGAGCTCCAATAGCTCTTAATGTTAGAGCTTCAATAGCTCTTAATGTTTGAGCTTCAATAGTTCTTAGTGTTAGAGCTTCTATAACTTTTAGTGTTATAGCTTTTATAACTCCTAATGTTAGAGCTGCATAAGCTCTAAATGCTAGAGCTTCAATAGCTCATAATGTTAGAGCTTCAATAGCTCCTATTGTTAGAGCTTCAAGAGCTCTTAATAATAGAGCTTCAATAGCTCATAATGTTAGAGCTTCAACAGCTCTCAGTGTTAGAACTTCAGTAGCTCATAATGTTAGAGCTTCAATAGCTCTACGTTAGAGCTTCAACAGCTCATAATGTTCGAGCTTCAATAGCTCTGCATATTAGAGCTTCAATAGCTCTTAGTGTTAGAGCTTCAATAGCTCTTAGTGTTAGCGCTTCTATAGCTCCTAATGTTAGAGCTTCACTAGCTCATATTGTTAGAGCTTATATAGCCTTAATTTAAGAGCGTCAATAATTCCAAATTTTAGCGCTTCAATAGCTCATAATGTTAGGGCTTCAATAGCTCTAAGTGTTAGAGCTTCTATAGCTTTTAGTGTTGGAGCTTCATTAGCTCTAACTGTAGGAGCTTCAATAGCGCTTAGTGTTAGAGCTTCTATAGCTCTTCGTGTTAGAGCTTCAATAGCTCGTAATGTTAGAGCTTCAATTGCTCCTAGTGTTGGAGCTTCTATAGCTCTTAATGTTAGAGCCTCAATAGCTCCTAGTGTTGGAGCTTCAATAGCTCTTAATGTTAGAGCTTCAATAGCTATTTGCAATTTCGATAAACTACAAATATTTGAAAAAACAAAATCACGTCTAAACATGTAAATAATAAAAGCCGCGGATAAACTAATATAAGCACAAATGGCCACACATGAAGCTATTGTCACAGTGACTCTGTTATACATTAAAGGCAGGTAATAAACGGGAACAGCTCAAACTGAAATACTGTATTATTGATACTGAAAGTCTGAGCGACGTGAGTACGAGGCCCTCCTCAAACACTTTCAATTCATGTGAAAAACTGAGTGAACGAGTTGCACCATCTGAGTGAACGGGTTGCACCAGCTGAGTGAACGGGTTGCACCATCTGAATGAACGGGTTACACCATGTAGGTAGGTAGTGTAATTCAATATTGAAATCTGGAGATCCAACGGCTTGTACGAATTCTCTCTTAATATTTAATCTGCCTCTGTTATGCCAAATATTTGAACGATGCAATGTAATCAATTTTTTTTATTTGGTTGATAAATAGTCATTAATATTCCGTTACCAGTTTGGTTTACAAAAGAATCCATAATCTGTTAACGCCATTGCTTGGCTAACTGAGAATGTGAATGAAATTCTAAATTTAAAATGCATAGTCATAGTATATTCATGGACCCGGAGACGTCATTTGACAATTTCAACAAAGTCATTTTGCTGCCAATTCTGGAGCACTATGTAGTGCGATGTTCACCTTTACGGTGGCTTGCAGGCTATCGTAAAGGTGACCGCGTGCTCGATGGCATCGTGTCAAGGTTGGATCCTCTTTTTCTGACCCCGAAATTATTATTACAGAAATTTCTAATGGATCAATGTTAGAGACATTATTGTTCCTATTTTATAAAAAAGGATTTATTAAAACTTTTCAAATTGCTTTCACTATTATCATTGTCGATGCTACTACTCTCTCCTTAACCAATGTGAATTAGGATGATACTACTCTCTCCTTAACCAATTTGAATTAGGATGATACTACACTCTCCTTAACCAATGTGAATTAGGATGATACTTCTCTCTCCTTAACCAATGTGAATTAGGATGATACTACTCCCTCTTTAACTAATGGGAATTAGGATGATACTACTCTCTCCTTAACCAATGTGAATTAGGATGATACTACTCCCTCCTTAACCAATGGGAATTAGGATGATACTACTCTCTCCTTAACCAATGTGAATTAGGATGATACTACTCTCTCCTTAACCAATGTGAATTAAGATGATACTACTCTCTCCTTAACCAATGTTTATTAGGATGATACTACTGTCTCCTTAACCAATGTGAATTAGGATGATACTACTCTCTCCTTAACCAATGTGAATTAGGATGATACTACTCTCTCCTTAACCAATGTGAATTAGGATGATACTACTCCCTCCTTAACTAATGGGAATTAGGATGATACTACTCTCTCCTTAACCAATGTGAATTAGGATGATACTACTCCCTTCTTAACCAATGGGAATTAGGATGATACTACTCTCTCCTTAAACAATGTGAATTAGGATGATACTACTCTCTCCCTAACCAATGTGAATTAAGATGATACTACTCTCTCCTTAACCAATGTGTATTAGGATGATACTACTGTCTCCTTAACCAATGTGAATTAGGATGATACTACTCTCTCCTTAACCAATGTGAATTAGGACGATACTACTCTCTTCTTAACCAATGTGAATAAGGACAATCTAATTGAACACACTATCAACGAATTCCAAATAATAGTTTCGTTGAGGGTTACTGATAGACTTTCTGTAAATGTCAGTGAAACATTTGTGCTTCTCTTCTCTGGTCGTGGCAGTTATGTTGATTGAAGTCTTAGCGTGTATCCAGAGCAGAGTTTGGACTCGGGGACGAGTGGTACATTTTTCGGCGTTCATCCCGATAATGGTTAGAAGTTTGGTCACCACATCAGTCATGTTTGCTCCAGTACAAGTGATGCGTGAAGTATATTTTCCGTTTTATTGACTTATTATCATTTATTATCATTTTTTATTAATGTCGTAGCACAGCCTACGACGCTCTGGCGAAACGATACTCGGGCTTGTGCAGCCACACAGGAGTGACCTAAGTAAACTCGCAATGTGAATTATTTCTTATAAGTCCTCGTAAAAAATTCATTATTCAACTTAGTTTACGAAACACAATATTGCAGGTAATATAAGAACACGAGTGAACAGCATACAAGGGCCCTCTGACCCAGTCAAAGGGCCAGCCCCTATGGCTCAACCTCGCCCACCGACCCTCGCTGTACTCGGTCCAAATGCCCTGTTTCGCCACTCGGCTTCGAATTAACCAACGGCAAAACGGCGCTTCGTCTCTAATGGTTTTAAAACGCTCATGTTCCCACCAACGCTGACGTTAACGTCAGGCTCTTAACGAATGCTCGTTAACTTCTAAACAGCAAGTAAAACGATATGAGCTACGATCCACATTTCTCCTCACATTACACTCACATCTTAGTCAATCGTCTTCCACTCCTCACTTCGACCTTCTGCAAAGTCTTCTTCCAATAACATTCAAATTTAGGTTTGGAAAGCGCTCAGTTGCCTGATATTTTTTATATTTTGTGCTTTCAAAAACTAAAGGGAAAAGTCCCTCTCGAAGTCTGAGGAGAATGTAAATGGCAGCTGAATCAAAAAGCACTGAAAATGTTTCCGGGGAGTAATAATTCAAATTTATATTCCTGAAAAAAATGAAGGGAAGAAACGTGTGGAAATCGCCCGTTCCTTTTGAGCGTTCTTCTCCTGCCCTCCAGTGAGGGATGAGATTGTATCTCTGCATCCATTTTGATTTTTGGTGACTGCAACTAGTTCTTTTCAGGTGAGGTTACTAAGGCCAAGGGTCATATTGCGTGTGCAGGGCCAGTGCAAACCTGAGCTCAGGAGCAAGCCGCAGAGCAAATACTGGCTTATTTGTTCCCTTGTTTACCTCCCATACTGCGCTTTCCAACAGCTGGTTCCTGGAAACTGAAAATGGTGGGGTATTGAACTTGCCACTCTTGTTAGCCACTCGAGTATGCATGAGGAGGATCAAATTGCCTCCCCACGAGCAACTGTTCTTGTTCAAACTCATCGATTTAGTGACCAAAATGTTACCTGATTTTGGAAGAGTTCATATGATTTATTTTTTGTGTAATTAATTGTGATTAAGTTAACATTTTTGGTATAATAAACGTGTGACCATCATAAATGTATTTCATTCATCATTAAGAACTCAATGAACAACAATACCTAAGACATTACCCCTCACCGTCACTTAATTGCCAAGCAACAACTTTGCACTTCACGGCTAAAACGGTGGAGAGGGGGGTGTAGCAGAAGGAAGAAGAGGTTGAATGTTTTCATGATTAAATGTGTGAGAGGCATGGCCGGAGTGACGCCGAGGAATTGGATCATAAATGATGTTGTCCAAATAAGAGCGGGGATGGTGGAGGAGTTGATGGACTGAGTAGATTCATAAGTGCGGCGATGGAAGATGGATGACGGAAGTTTGTTCAATGAGTGACGAAACGAAGGTGAGTAGATGAAGACCTGGTTTGTGTGGTTGAATGGCGTGAAACGGGCTGTGGAAGATGATACTTCAGTATGGAAATAAAGAGAGAGCTATCAACGGATAAGCGGGAGTGGAGATTGATTATGAATGGGAGAGTTTTGACGCGGCTCTGATGGCATTCCCGCCCGGGATTGACGTGGGTGAGAGAGAGCCCCGTCAATTGGGACGCAGCAGGGATAAACCAGCGTAAACTGCCGGGCCCTGCTGTGACGCTGATCTCAGATCTCACTCCTGACCCGAAGTGAGTTCTACAGAGCCTTGACCGGACCCTTTGGCTATAGGGGCTATGGTTGGTATGCGTGATCATCCTACATGGGGTGGCCTTCCCCACCCCCAGTTGAAGGATTCCGCCTGGTGTCTGTATGTATCTGTAATTTGGCCGTGAATATAATTTTTTTAATCGATTTCCCATTTACCTAATACAATATTCGAAAAAATTAACTCATAATCTAATAATACAGTTGGAAATAAATGAAATCAATAAATCATGTTATTTAAAAAAAATACGTCACAGCGAATATATATCTTTTGCGACTGTCATCATCTTCAGATTCCCCAACATCTTCTTCCTAACTATTCTATTCTCGGTCAAGGTAATATTGACTCGGCGGGACTGCACAAAGTTTTACTGCAGCAGCAGGCAACAGTCGAGGAGAGTTTGGATAAAAACATTTTTTCCCCTTCATTTTCTTGGCAACTCATGGAGGTTATTATGTTCATTCCCGTTCCGCTGCTTTTGTTTGTGAACGTTACTCTATTCCTGGCTACTGTTCAGGGGTTTGAGCTGGACAAAGAAATGCAGAACACCAGAAGTTAAACGCGTTTAAGGAGTTTTTCTCATTTGAAACAAAGGTCACGAGCTTACAAATATCCAACTTTTCATTATGTATATGCGATTGCATCATATCAGTGAGCGGTTTTTATAGGATGTGACACAGACTAAAAAATAGTACACAATTCTAGAGATGGGGCGAAAAATTACAGACTCTAAGACTATTTTCTACAGCTGCCTTGAAATTAAAATAGTGGCTGAACCAAGCCAGCAACTGAGGTAATTATGCAGGTTGCCCTCAATGTATTTTATGTTCTTTTACTATGAGGGAACTTATATCTATGAATAAAACAGCCAGTTCACAAGTAAAACTAATCAAAACAAAATAAATACCCGTAAGGGACAGGTTTATGTCTCACTTCTCGTTACTGATCCTGAAGGCAGGCTTCTACCTGCAACATTTACCGCACAGGGCAGCGCTCCACTTATGCTCAGGCATGGATAGTCGCGTACCTCCGTAGCCGAGCACCTCGGGCGTCAGTTTTTGCTCTGTATTCGTTACGACTCTGTTGATGTTGATTTTGACATTACAAATAGCAAATTTTTCTTTATTTACTTTTCGGTTACCTTCAAAATTTGGCATGCTTTATGATAGCAGTTTACTTAAGTAACAAACGTAAAATTATTTATGTATATCTCAGTTCGAGAGTAAGGGTATGGATAAGGTCCTTACGAATGAAGTCACCCTGAAAAGTACAGATTTAAAGCTTATTAAATGGTGTTTCTCTGTTGATTGATATTAAAATTGATGAGATACAATGTGTTTATGTTTAAAATAATCATATCAGTTGTCAGCTAAAGAGATGTATCATAAAGAGGTGGATCAAATTAAGAGTATAAATGAAAGCGAAATAGACTCCTTCCCACAGAGGCTTGGAGTAAGTATAGCAGAGTTAAAGTCGATGAGTTCCCAACAGAGATTGTTTTTGTGTACATCCATTGGTTGATTATAGCGGATCAATCATCAGGAAAGCATTGTGTAACCTTCTCTAGGGAAAATAATTTCCTATTCAAGTTAAAGTGAATGATTCGTATGAATGCAAAAAAGGACAGTAAGGTAATTGAATCAAAATGCATTTGTCGTATCATGGTTACAAAGGTGTTTTATTCAAGTGTTCATTAACCGTGGCTCGTTTTCTAATCAGACAAACTTACTGAAATGATTTACTGGTTGTTAATGAATACGAATGCACTGCAGGGATGTTGAGCGGATATCTCACAGAGATCCTATATTGTTCGCACATCATGCTTTTGGGTTGGGTAGGGCACAACTCACTCGTTTGCTGACGGTTCCCAATGAAATTCACGCGAACTAGACCTGACATTTTGATGATTGAACGCGCTTTCAAAGGACTCGTGATGGGCGGGCTCTTGGTCGTATGGCTCGAGTGTGTTACATTCGAGATGGAGGCATGGAGTACTTAGTTTGAGGAGACCACAGTGGGGCACTCCTACGCGCAACTGATCTCCTTTTCGAGATGAATTGTCATGAATTAAATTCATCAATCACGGACAAGAAACATACTCATTCTTTGGAACTGCTGTCAACTAATGATCAAGTACTGCATACTCATTTTTTGGAACTGCTGTCAACTAGTGATTTAGTACTGCACCCGATTTCTTAAGCTATTGATTTTAAAATGCTAGACGTCATATAACATTTAAATGCATGTATGTTTGTTTATGAAAGCCTCAATGTAAACCATGCTTCCTTGACAGCCAAAAATAATTGGAAATAAATGTATGAATTTTGATGTCGATCATTGAGTTGACGGGGGTTGGTGCAGTCAGGCATGAAGATATGATGCCATTTTTCCGCTAATAACAATCCCATTCAGCCGACTCCTCTCCCACTTCAATTCTATTGTTCGTGTAATTCTTTCACTCAATAATTTTGATTATTGAAGAGTAAAATACGTTAGTGATTTGTGTCAAATTTTCATGCACCTCCTCATAAAGCTCATGAACGGTTTCAAGCATCACAGATCACTTTCTCCTTAACTATATTATACCGTAAGAAATTAATAAGTAAGAAGCTTCTGCCGTACAGACACACGCAGCTGTGATTTTTACCCGTTTGTAAGAAGCCAACCAATGGCAGTTAACAATGCAAGTATGCTATCGACCGCGCTCGAATGGATCAGTATTAAAACCACAACGTAGGCTCCCGACCGCGCTTGAATGGATCAGTACTGACACCACAATGTAGGCTCCCGACCGCACTCGAATGAATCAGTATTGACACAACAACTTACTGTAGGCTCCCGACCGCGCTCGAATGGATCAGTATGGACACCACAATGTAGGCTCCCAAACTCGCTCGAATGGATCAGTATTGACACCACAATGTAGGCTCCCGACCGCTCTTGAATGAATTAGTATTGACACCACAACGTAGGCTCCCGACCGCGCTCAAATGGATCAGTAATGACACCACAATGTAGACTCCCGACCGCGCTCGAATGGATCAGTATTAACACCGCATGCTAGGCTCCCGACCGCACTCGAATGAATCAGTATTTACACCACATGATAGGCTCCCGACCGCGCTCGAATGGATACGCAATGACACCACAACATAGGCTCGCGGCCGCGCTCGAATGGATCAGTATTGACACCACAACGTATGCTCCCGACCTGCTCGAATGGACCGGCATTGACACCACAATGTAAGCTTCCAACCGTACTCGAATGGATCAGTATTGATACCCCGATTTAGGCTCCCGACCGCACTCGAAAGGATCAGTATTGACACCACAACATAGGATCCCGACCGCGTTCGAATGGATCAGTATTGACGCTACAACATAGGCTCACGACCGCGCTCGAATGGATCAGCATTGCCACAACATGATAGGCTCTCGACCGCGCTCGAATTAATCAGTATTGACACCACATGATAGGCTTCCGACCGCGCTCGAATGGATCAGCATTGACACCACAACGTAAGCTCCCGCCCGCTCTCAAATGGATCAGTATTGACACCACACCGTATGCTCCCGACCGCGATCGAATAGACCGGCATTGACACCAAACGTTTGCTCCCGATCGCGCTCGAATGGATCAGTATTGACACCACAATGTAGGCTCCCGACCGCGCATGAATGGATCAGTATTGACACCACAACGTAGGCTCCCGACCGCCCTCGAATGGATCAGTAATGACACAACAATGTAGGCTTCCGTCCGCACTCGAATGGATCAGTATTGACACCACAATGTAGGCTTCCATCCTCGCTCGAATGGATAATTATTGACACCACAATGTAGGCTCCCGATCGCGCTCGAATGGATCAGTATTGAGACCTGAACGTTGGCTCCTGACCGCTCTCAAATCGATCAGTATTGACACCACAACGTAGGCTCCCGACCGCGATCGAATGGATCAGTATTGACACCGCAAGATAGGCTCCCGACCGCGTTCGAATGGATCAGTATTAACAACACATGATACGCTCGACCGCGCTCGAATGAATCAGTAATGACACCACAACATAGGTTCCCGACCGCGCTCGAATGGATCAGTATTGACACCACAACGTATGCTCCCGACCGCGCTCGAATAGAACGGCATTGACAGCACAATGTAGGCTCCCGACCGAACTCAAGTGAATCAGTATTGACAATACAATGTAGGCTCTCGACCGCGCTTAAATGGACCTGTATTGACACTACGACGTAGGCCTTCGAACGCGCTTGAATGGATCAGTATTGACACCACAATGTAGGCTCCCGACCGCGCTCGAATGGATCAGTATTGACACCACAACGTAGGCTCCCGACCGCACTCGAATGAATCAGTATTGACACAACAACGTAGGCTCCCGACCTCGCTCGAATGGATCAGTATTGACACCATAATGTAGGCTCCCAACCTAGCTCGAATGGATCAGTATTGACACCACAAGTAGGCTCCCGACCGCGCTCGAATGGATCAGTATTGACACCGCAGGATAGGCTCCCGACCGCACTCGAATAGATCAGTATTTACACCACATGATAGGCTCCCGACCGCGCTCGAATGGGTCAGTATTGACACCACATGATAGGCTCCCGACCGCGCTTGAATGGATCAGCATTGAAACCATTACGTACGCTCCTGACCGCACTCGAATGAATCAGTATTGACACCACATGATAGGTACCTGACCGCGTCAAATCGATCAGTATTGACACCACAACGTGGGCTCCCAACCGCCATCGAATTAATTAGTATTGACATCACAACGTAGGCTCCCGACCGCGCTCAAATGGATCAGTATCGACACCAAAATGTAGGCTCCCGACCGCGCTCGAATGGATCAGTATTGACACCACAACGTATGCTCCCGACCGTGCTCGAATGGACCGGCATTGACACCACAATGTAAGCTTCCAACAGCACTCGAATGGATCAGTATTGACACCCCAATGTAGGCTCCCGACCGCGCTTGAAAGGATCAGTATTGACACCACAACATAGGCTCCCGACCGCGTTCGAATGGATCAGTATTGACGCTACAACGTAGGCTCACGACCGCGCTCGAATGGATCAGCATTGACACCACAACGTAGGGTCCCGCCCGCTCTCAAATGGATCAGTACTGACACTACACTGATGCTCCCGGCCGCGATCGAATAGACCGTCATTGACACCAAACGTAGGCTCCCGACCGCGCTCGAATGGTTCAATATTGACACCACATTGTTGACTTCCGACCACGCTCAAATGGACTATTAACTTTTTCTCTACTCCAGCTGGTGGAAACTGGTGTTGAGGAAATAAACTCGATCGAGCTTCGTTGTAGTTTGTTTAACCAGGCTAGTTACGGAAATAGACTTAAGTTGTGGTTCTTTTCACGAGCTAATACAATTTAACACGTTATTGGGAAGTCAGCTGAGGGGGACATGATTGCAGAGGGAGGCGGAGGAGAGCCAGGGATGCACGGAGACGTTGAGGTCGAGTCTTCAGGTCTTCAAGTCCTCAAGTCTGATGGCTCAGCAACATGCAGAGCTTATATACTGGGGAATAGGTCAGAACACCACGGGGTGGATTGGAAAGCCAGATGGCTGGGCTTGTTCTCGGGGCCACAGAGGAGACCGTTCTCTTGCAGGCACTTGGCAGTGAACTTTTGGCGGGTTCTCGGCCAGGCAATCTACATGGTATTGAATTACACATCCTGGTTAGACACGCATCTATATCAGCTGTTTTAGAGTCAGTACGCGCAGCTATATTTGACATTTTAGCACCGGGGGTGACAGTTGGATTTGTAGGAGAAAGGCTGCAGACACAGGCCAGCAGCGGTTAGTTCCTTGTTAAGCGGTTCGTGTCGAAGGCGCTATTACACTTTATGGAGATGCGGGCCGAAATACATTTATGGGTCGGTAATAGTAATAATGACGACACGGGACTAAGCTGTAGGTTGGGTGCGAATAAACCTTATGTGAAAACTACACAGTTTGTTTAACATGGACCAATATTGACACCTCAAAGTAGGCTCCCGACCGTTCTCAAAATGATCAGTATTGGCACCACACCGTATTCTCACGACCGCATTCGAATGAATCAGTATTGACACCACAACGTAGCCTCGACACCGCGCTCGAATGGATCAATATTAACACCACATGATAAGCTCCCGACCTCGCTCGAATGAATCAGTAATGACACCACAACATAGGCTCCCTTCAGCGCTCGAAAAGATCAGTATTGACAGCACAACGTATGCTCCCGACCGTGCTCGAATAGACTGGCATTAACACCACAATGTAGGCTCCCGACCGAACTCGAATGAATCTGTATTGACACTACAAAGTAGGCTCTCGACCGCACTCAAATGGACCTGTATTGACACTACGACGTAGGCCTTCGAACACTCTCGAATGAATCAGTATTGAAACCATACCGTTAGCTCCTGACCGCGCTCGAATGGATCAGTATTGACACCACAATGTAGGCTCCTGTCCGCGCTCCAATGAATCAGCATTGACACCCCAACAAAGGCTCCCGATCGCGCTCGAATGGATCAGTAGTGACACCACACCGCATGCTCCCGTCACTACCGCGCTCGAGTGGATCAGTATTGACACTACAATGTAGGCTTCCAACCGCGCTCGAATGGATCAGTATTGACACCACAGCAAAGACTCCCGATCGCGCCCGAGCTGATCAGTATTGACAATAAAATGTAGGCTCCCGAACGCGTTCGAATGGATCAGTATTGACTCCACGTGATAATCTTCCCGACCGCGCTCGAATGGATCAGTATTGATACCACAACGAAGACTCCCGATCGCGCTCGAGCTGATCAGTATTGACAATAAAATGTAGGCTCCCAACCGCTCTCGAATGGATCAGTATTGACCCCACATGATAGGCCCCCGATTGCACTCGAATGGATCAGTATTGAAACCACATGATATGTTCCCGACCGCGCTCGAATGGACCAATATTGACACCAAAAAATAGGTTTCCGACCGCGCTTGAATAGACTAGTATTGACACCACATGAGAGGCTCCCGACCACGCTCGAATGGATCAGTATTGACACCACAACGTAGGCTTCCGTCCGCTCTCAAATGGATCAGTATTGACAAACACAGTATGTTCCCGACCGCGCTCGACTAAACCGACATCGACACCACAACGTAGGCTCCCGGCCCCGCTCGAATAGATCAGTATTGACACCACAATGTAGGCTCCCGACCGAACTCGAATGGATCAGTATTGACACCACAATGTAGGCTCCCGACCGCGCCATAATAGACCAGTATTGACACCACAACTTAGGCTCCCAACCGCACTCGAATGGATCAGTATTGACACATTAACGTAGGCTCTCGACCGCTCTCGAATGAATCAGTTATGACACCATAATGTAGGCTCCCCACCGCGATCGAATGGATCAGTATTGTCATCATAATGTAGGCTCTCAACCGCGCTCGAATGGATCAGTATTGATACCACAATGTCGGCTCCCAACAGAGCTCAAAAAGATCAGTATTGAGAACTCAACATAGGCTCCCAACCGCGCTCGAATGGATCAGTATTGACACAACAACGTAGGCTGCCGACCGCACTCGAATGAATCAGTATTGACACCACAACGTAGGCTCCCGACCGCGCTCGAATGGATCAGTACTGACACCATAACGTAGGCTCCCAACCGCGCTTGAATGGAACAGTATTGACACCACAATGTATGCGTCAGATCGCGCTCGAATTTATCAGCATTGATAACACAACGTAGGCTCCCGACCCCGCTCGAGTGGATCAGTATTGAAACCAAAATATAGGCTCCCGACCATGCTCAAATGGATCAGTATTTACACCCCTACGTAGGCTCCCGACCGAGCTCGAGTGGATCAATATTGACACAGCAATGTAGGCTACCGACCGCGCTCGAATGGAATGATATTGACAACACAATGTATGCTCCCGACCGCGCTCGAATGGACCTGTTCTGACACCACAACGTTGAATCCCGACCGCGCTCGAATTCATCAGTATTGACACCACAACGTAGGTTCCTGACCACGCTCGAATGAACAGGCATTGACACCACAACGTAGGCTCCCGACCACGCTCGAATGAATCAGTAATGACATAAAAATGTAGGCTCCTGACCGCGCTCGAATGAATCAGTATCGACTTCACAACGAAGACTCCCGACCGCGCTCGAATGGATCAGTAATGACACCACATACTGCGCTGGAATCGATCAGTATTGACACCACAACGTAGGCTCCCGACCGCGCTCGAGCTGATCAGAACTGACACTACAATGTAGGCTCTCGACCTCGCTCGAATGGATCAGTATTGACACCACAATGTAGGCTCCCGACCGCGCTTGAATCGATCAGTATTGATACCACAACGTAGGCTCCCGACTGCGCTTAAGCTAATCAGTACTAAAACTACAATGTAGGCTCCCGACCGCGCTTGAATGGATCAGTATTGACACCACATGCTACGCTACCGACCGCGGTTGAATGGATCAGATTTGACAATACAACGTAGGCTGCCGACTGCCCTCGAATGGATCAGTATTGACACCACATGATAGGCTCCCGACCGCGCTCGAATGAATCTGTATTGACACCACAACATAGGCTCCCGACCGCATTCAAATGGATCAGAATTGACACCACAACATAGGCTCCCGACCGCGCTCGAATGGATCGGTATTGACACCACATGATAGGCTACAGACCGCGCTTGAATGGATCAGTATTGACACCGCTTGATAGGCTCCCGACCGCGCTCGAATTGATCAGTATTGACACCACAACATAGGCTCCCGACCGCGTTCGAATAGATCAGTATTGACGCCACAACGTTGGCTCACGACCGCGCTCGAATGGATCAGCATTGACACAACATGATAGGCTCCCGACCGCGCTCGAATGGATCAGTATTGACACCACAACATAGGCTCCCGACCGCGATCGAATGGACCTGCATTGACACTAAAACGTGGGCTCCCGACCGCGCTCAAATGGACCAGTATTGAAACCACATTGAAGACTTCCGACCGCGCTCAAATGGACCAATATTGACACCACAATGTAGGTTCCCCACCGTGCTCAAAGGGATCAGTATTGACACCACAACGTAGGCTCCCGACCGCACTCGAATGGGTCAGTATTGAGACCACACAGTATGCTCCCGACCATGCTCGAATAGATCAGTATTGACACCACAACGTAGGCTCCCGACCTCGTTCGAATAGATCAGTATTGACACCACAACGTTGGCTCACGACAGCGCTCGAATGGATCAGCATTGACTCAACATGATAGGCTCCCGATCATGATCAAATGGACCAGTATTGACACCACAAGGTAGGCTCCTTATTGCGCTCGAATGGACCTGTATTGACATCAAAACGTAGACTCCCGACCGCGCTCGAATGCATCAGTATTGACACCACAACGTAGGCTCTCGACCACGCTCGAATGGATCAGTATTGACACTACAATGTAGGCTCCTGACCGCGCTTGGATGAATCAACATTGACACCACAACGAAGGCTCCCGACCGCGTTCGAATGGATCAGTATTGACACCACACAGTAGGCTCCCGACCATGCTCGAATAGATCAGCATTGACACCACAACGTAGGCTCCCGACCGCGCTCGAGTGAATCAGTATTGACACTGCAATGTGGGCTCATTACCGCGCTTGAATGGACTGGTATTGACACCGCAACGGAGGCTCCCGACCGCGCTCGAATGGACCGGCATTTACGCCACAATGTAGGCTTTTAACCGCGCTCGAATGGACCTGTATTGACACCACAACGTAGACTCCTGACCGCGCTCGAATGAATCAGCATTAAAACCACAACGAAGGCTCCCGACCGTGCTCGAGTATATCAGTATTGACAGTGCAATGTAGGCTTCCAACCGCGCTTGAATGGATCAGTATTGACAACACAATGTAAGCTCCCGACCGCGCTCGAATGGATCAGTAATTACACCACATGATAGGCTCCCGACCGCTCTCGAATGGATACGTAATGACAATACAACATGGGCTTCCGACCGCGCTAAAATGGATCAGTATTGACACCACAACGTAGGCTCCCAACCGCTCTCGAATGAATTAGTATTGACACAACAACGTAGGCTACCAACCGCGCCCAATTGGATCAGTATTGACACCACAACAAATGCTCCCGACCGCGCTCGACTGGATCAGTATTGACACCACAATGTAGGTTCCCGACCGCGCTTGAATGAATCAACATTGACACCACACCGTATGCTGCCGACCATTCTCGAATAGATCAGTATTGACATCACAACGTAGGCTCCCGACCGCGCTCGAGTGGATCAGTATTGGGCTGGAATGCGGGCTCCCGATCGCATTCGAATGGATCAGTATTGACACCACTATGTAGGCTCCCGATCATGCTCAAATGGACCTGTATTGACAACACAATGTAGGCTCGTGACCGCGCTCGAATGAACCTGTATTTACACTACAATGTAAGCTCCTGACCGTGTTTGAATGAATCAACATTGACACCACACCGTATGCTCCCGACCATGCTCGAATAGATCAGTATTGACATCACAACGTAAGCTCCCGACCGCGCTCGAGTGGATCAGTATTGAGACTGCAAAGTGGGCTCCTTAACGCGCGTGAATGGACTGGTATTGACACAGCAACGGAGGCTCCCGACCGCGCTCGAATGGACCGGCATTTACACCACAATGTAGGCTTCTGACCGCGCTCGAATTGACCTGTATTGACACCACAACGTAGACTCCTGACCGCGCTCGAATGAATCAGCATTGACACCACAACGAAGGCTCCCAACGCTCTTGAATAGGTCAGTATTGACACCACAACATAGGCTCCCGACCGCGCTCGAATGGATCAGTATTGACACATTCAATGTAGGCTCCCGATCGCGATCGAATGGATCAGTATTGAAACCGCATGGTAGGCTCCCGACCGCGCTCGAATAGATCAATATTGAAACCACATGGTAGGCTCCCGACCGCGCTCGAATGGATCAGAATTGACACCACCACATAGGCTTCCGACCGCACTTGAATGGATCAGTGATGACACCACAACATAGGCTCCCGACCGCGTTCGAATGGTTCAGTATGAACGCCACAGCATAAGCTTCTGACCGCACTCGAATGAACCAGTATTGACACCACATGACAGGCTTTCGACCAAGCTCGAATGGATCAGTATTGACACAACAACGTAGGCTCTTGCCCGCTCTCAATTGGATCAGTATTGACACCACAACAAATGCTCCCGACCGCGCTCGAATGGATCAGTATTGACACCACAACGTAGGCTCCCGGTCTCGATTGAATGGATCAGTATTGAAACCTTATGGTAGGTTCCCGACCGCGATCGAATGGATCAGTATTGACACCGCATAATGGGCTCCCGACCGCGCTCGAATGGATCAGTATTGACACCACAATGTAGGCTCCCGACCGCGCTTGAATCGATCAGTATTGACACCACAACGTAGGCTCCCGACCGCGCTCGAGCTGATCAGTAATGACACTTCAATGTAGGCTTCGACCGCGCTTGAATGGATCAGGATTGACACCACAATGTGGGCTCCCGACCGCGCTCGAATCGTTCAGTATTGATACCACAACGTAGGCTCCCGACCGCGCTCGAGCTGATCAGTAACGACACTACAATGAAGGCTGCCGACCGCGCTCGAATGGATCAGTATTGACACCACATGATACGCTCCCGACCGCGGTTGAAGGGATCAGAATTGACAATACAACGTAGGATGCCGACCGCCCTCAAATGGATCAGTATTGACACCACATAATAGGCTCCCGACCACGCTCGAATGGATCAGTGTTGACACCATCAACGTAGGTTCCCGACCACGATCGAATGGATCAGTATTGACACCGCATCATATGCTCCCGACCGCTTCCGAATGGATCAGTATTGAAACCACATGATAGTCTCCCGACCGCACTCAAATGGATCAGAATTGAGACCACATCATAGGCTCCCGACCGCGCTCGAATGGATCAGTAATTACACCACAATGTAGGCTCCTGACCGCGCTCGAGCTGATCAGTACTGACACTACACTGTTGGCTCCCGAGCGCGCTCGAATGGATCAGTACTGACACAACAACGTAGACTTCCGACCGCGTTCTAATGAATCAGTATTGACGCCACAATGTAGGCTCCCGACCGCGCTCGAGCTGATCAGTACTGACTCTACACTGTTGGCTCTCGAGCGCGCTCGAATAGATCAGTATTTAAACCACAATGTAGGCTCCTGACCGCACTCGAATCAATCAGTATTGACACCAAAACGTAGGCTCCCGACCGCGCTCCAGCTGATCAGTACTGACACTACAATGTAGGCTCCCGACCGCGCTCGAATGGATCCGTATTGACACCACATGATACGCTCCCGACCGTTGTTGAATGGATCATATTTGACAATACAACGTAGGCTGTCGGCCTCGCTCGAATGGATCAGTATTGACACCACAGAGAGTATTGTTTAGGCAGAATTCTTTTCTGATTTTGCTAACACAGATACGTTCTGGTAAAACGGTGCGAGGTCACACAGATCACGAACGCAATTTGCCCTTCTATTGTCGTGGGTAGGTTTATTGATCGAACAATATTTCCAACATATATAGGGATTAAGAGCAACAGGACCTTGGATGTTTCTCCTTGATCACGATCCTGCATCAAAGTCTCAGAGCTCCTCTACTCATTGTTCTGTTTCCCTTTCCCTAATCTGAAAAGTGGGGAAAAGTATTCGGCTTTAATTGTCATCCACACGCACAGTCTACAGCAGAGGCCACCGTTGGTGTATGGTTCAATGACGCACAGTCTACAGCAGAGGCCACCGTTGATGTATGGTTCAATGACGCACAGTCTACAGCAGAGGCCACCGTTGGTGTATGGTTCAATGACGCACAGTCTACAGCAGAGGCTACCGTTGGTGTATGGTTCAATGACGCAAAGTCTACAGCAGAGGCCACCGTTGATGCATGGTTCAATGACGCACAGTCTACAGCAGCGGCCACCTTTGATGCATGGTTCAACGACTCACAGTCTACAGCAGAGGCCACCGTTGATGCATGGCTCAATGACGCACAGTCAACAACAGAGTCCACCATTGATGCATGGTTCAATGACGCACAGTCTACAGCAGAGGCCACCGTTGATGTATGGTTCAATAACGCACAGTCTCAGCAGAGGCCACCCTCGATGTATGGTTCAACGACGCACAGTCTGCAGCAGAGGCCACCATTGATGCATGGTTCATTGACGCACAGTCTACAGCAGAGGCCACCGTTGATGCATGGTTCAATGAAGCATACACTGTAAAAAAAAAATTGGTATTTTTACCCAAAAATCGGGGTCAGCTGGTGTTACCATTGTCGATGGTAAAATAAAATCCAACAGTTAAAAAAATTAACATGGTTTCTGCCAATAACAAAAATCAGTTAGATAACTTTTGACTGGTATTTTAACTCAGCATTAT